>PPHD01000351.1:0-13449 GCA_002909625.1 Bambusicola thoracicus | reverse complement strand
TTTTTTTTTTTTTTTTTTTTTTTTTTTTTTTAAAGTCAAGCAAGCATATCATACACACACTAAAACAGCAGAAACAAGCAGAGAAGAGTTAAGTCCTGCTTGTGAGAATGCTCCCTCTGAAAAGATCTAGATGAAATATAACAGTACGGGGTCTCTTCCTGAAGAGCTGTGCTTATTTATGGGAAGTCAGAACTAGAGGGGGCAGAGTAGAGACCTCTTCTCTGGGCTTTCCTACTTCAATCAAGTTAAAAAAAATCAGCACACATCCTCGGGTATTTTTCTGCTATGACACACCTTCTCCATCATTCTCTTCTAACTAAGGACAACCTTCATTGCTCCCAGACTTACATGGGGGGGCATGCTGATAGAAGTGAGTAGTGACTTCAGCCAGCGTGTGCCTCCGGCTGGTGTTGCTAGGGATGCGGATGGGGTGGTCGTACGCCTTAATCTCATCTTCCAGCTCCTTCTCTTGCCTTACTTCTTCACTAATGGTGGTCTCCAGAAGGCTGCTGGGGGAGATGGAGCGATTCCGAAAGAGCCCGTTGAAGTTGGAATCCACAGGAAAAAACACAGGCTGCAAAACATGTCAGTTCACAGACTTATTTCTACGCTACGTTTTAATGCACTTCACAGCCCTGTGGCATGTCCTCAGTACGTGTACTGTTTGAGAGGCCACCACGACACCGTGCCCAAGTGCCAAACAAAAGATTCAAGGGAGAGAACAACTGTTACAATCTGTCTTTTTTAGATCAACTGAACAATTTTAAAATAAACAAAAAAAACCCCACAACAACAAAAGGGACACAGTTACACAGCTTAAAACACACCTGTAATGGATTATTCATGTCACAGTCCATTTCTGCCTGCAAAGATGGTTGAATCAGACTCTGAGGTTGCTGGTAAAGCAGAGATGATCGCAGGGTTTCACTAGTGAGACTGTCCTGAGGCATCTGAAGGCAGAGAGAGATGCACAGAAGCCATCACATATACTGCTGTTCCATGCGATTCTTCAAATATCGTAGGCTCAAGGAATTTCAGAGACACCTTCTGTGCAAGCCTTCTCCGTGCACTTTCTATCAAAATTAACAAAGCTACTCTTTCAATGCCAACACAAACACAAAGTACTTCTCCTAAGTCAGACTATTAAACTGCAAGGACAATTTGAAAAGGCACCAGAGCATGCTTACAAGGGAGGAGTGGTTAGGAAAAGTCAGAAGAAACATACAAACTGAATCATGGAGTATTTCGGAGGATCCTACAGGGCATATAACAAAAGGGTAACTGATCCATGCCTGAGAAGGCAAACTGCCATGAGAAGCCTAGACTTCTGGCTCATTACTGACTTGTACCAGAGGCAAACTGTTCTCTGGATCGTGATCTACAGACGGTTAATAATCAATCAGCATCCTGCTGAAGAATAGCAGCCTGTCCTATCAAAGGACACAATTGGTTCTCAGAAGCCCCAAAGCTGCAATCTTATTTTCCCATAGAAAGCGTCAGAAAAGAGAGCCCACAGATACACCCTCCCAGGTAAATAATGCCCTTCCTCACCTCAGCATTGCTGATCTCAGAGCTCCTCGGCCTTTGCTGACGGCCAGTTGCTGGACGACTCGATAGCTGGCTGCTTCGATACTCCTTGAGGCGCTCCAAGAGCAGGTAATAAATGGCAGCAAAGTGGTTGTAGCTGCTGTTCTGTAGAGACTAGAATACAAAGAACCCTACAGTTACACCTAACTCAAGATACACAGCCACAGCTCATTATTAAGACTTCGTAATTGCGTACTCAAGAAACAAGTAGAAACCCAGAAGGGCAGCGAAGATTTTACTACACTGTGAAACTGCATCAAGGCTAGTCACTGAACAATATACATAACTGCACCACTGGCATTCTGGTAGTCAAAACACATCGAAAGGACAAGCACTTCTCACCTCAACAGTTCTCTGCCTGTCAATGCCAAGTGTTTGCATGATCCCAAGGACCTGCTCATTGTAGTCACCCAGGTTGGAGTTATAGTTTTGCATGGAGAAGGACAAAGACTGTTGCTGTCGAAGAGATGGGTCAGCTTGCATCCACTTGTGCTGCTTTATTTGGGAAATGGTTATTCGCTTCGTTGGGTCTACGACTAACATCCGCCGGATTAGTGTTTCACAGTCTAGATGACAAAGATAAACTCATGAGCAAGGGGTAAAAACGACAGTTCAGCCCCAGGCATTTGCTAAGAAACTTTCCTCCTACCAGTATTTGATGTCTATGAAAACAGGAATTAAAAGCTTTCTGAGAAGCTGATGCATAGTCTGACTGCTAAATATTCAAACCAGCACAAGAGAGGTACGTATTTCATAAGAGCAATGTGTCATTGAGCAAAATGATGCTCTACTGGCTAAAAGCGGGCTTCAGTTCGCCCTCTACCTTGCAAGGGGGCTAATTCTGAGTGGATGTAGATTTAACTATGGTATATCCACTTGAAATAGGTTAGGATTTACTAAGAACTACCGTACATATTGAAATATGAACTCCTGGTCCAAGCATACTGCTTATTTGTTTACAACCAGGTAATCAAAGCCGTTCACAGCTAAAACAGATAAAGATCAGACTTGAAAAGATATTATTCCATTGAAGAGAGGCATATTCATTTGTTTTCAAATCCTAATCGGAGAGAGCTGATAATACCTCTCAGCAACTTTTTCTCACCAGACTGCCCAAGTGCGAGCATTCAAGAAACAGTGCTAAACTTCACTATTTCTGCTCTCCTTGGCAGCAAAGCCACACTGAAACGTACCCCTTCTGCGTAGTTTGAATATCTCAGAACTACACCCACTTCAGCATTGCAGGTTAGTCTCATTAAAAGCTTGTTTTCTCTCTTTTGTGAGTGATTTGTTTCTAAAGCTAGGGTTTCAATTTTTGTAATCTAAAGCATTACTCTTAAGAAATCAAATGATAGCCTTTTAGATACACCATAAAGTAGACCTCAGGAAAAGAAAACATCTACAGTCAGCCCCTGAACATAAGTGCTGCCCTACAGAAATTACTGGATGCATAAAGACAAGGTGATTGCCAGCTGCAAAACCAGCCCCATCTGGTCACTGTCTCAAGAAAGAATAGGACAACTATCCCTTTACTCTCAGTTCCTTTTCTAACATTAAGAATCTGAAAACAAAGCACCTTCAGACATGAAGTACGGGATGCGGAACCTCCCCTCCAGCACTCTTTGCCTTAGAGTTGGTAAATTGGGTCCATCAAAAGGCAGAGAACCACAGACAAGGACATAGAGCACCACTCCAAGGCTCTGTCAACAGAGAACAGCACAGTATATGAGTGACGCCAGTAGAAACAACGGTTTTCAAAGCTCACAGTCCATAACAAAGCGTGAAACGGAATTCTGAAGGAATATCACACTCACCCATATATCAAGGTGAGGTCCTTCATACTCCTTGCCTTCAAAAACTTCTGGAGCTGCATAAGGTGGGCTTCCACACCAAGTGGAGAGTGGCTCTCCTGACTTGTAGAAGTTTCCAAAGCCAAAGTCTGGAAGGAAGGTAGAAGGCTGGTGTAAGACATCACTCAGCGAGATGCAAACTGTTTAGAAGTAGCAGAAAACAGAGGGAAGGGAGCAGGTGTGTTGCTTTGTTCTCTGCATACTCATTTGAGCTATTCTCTTTTGTCCAGAGGATATATTAAGAGAAATATCAGTAACTTTAACTTTCAGTTACTCCAAATACATTTATGAGATTATGCTAAGGAGACTGAATTTGACCACATGCCAAATGCCATTTATAGAGTCACCAGGCATTTCTCATTACCTGCTAACTTGATATTCATGTTAGCATCTAGCAGAAGGTTCTCTGTTTTGAGATCCCTGTGCACTATGTGGTGGCTGTGACAGTATTCCACTGCTGAAAGAATCTGCCAGAACTTCTTCCGCGCTTCGCTTTCGCTCAAGTGCCCATTGGAGGTCAGATGATCTGCAAGACAAAATAAAAGAGGCACAAGACTTAGAAATACCTGGAAAATGACTTTGTAGTCTTCCGGATGCTGCACTTGCTGTTTGACAGCTGACAATAGCAGCTCTGGGTTTTTAATCTGAACAGATATTACTCAGGAATGGCAACAATATGGCCAGGAGCTCTACATCTAAAGAACGGTGAGGTGCTGCTGTGAGAACTTACCAAACATTTCTCCATTCTTAGCGAACTCAGTAACAATGTAAAGCATATCCTTTGTCTCCATAACCTGCCAAGACACGAGAGAGGACACGCTTGAAGAAACGCAGACCTCTATAGTTACTTTCATTTCCCTAAATGTATTCTCAAATACAGCGGTTCAGTTATTTATTTGCCACAGTAACTGGCAGTAAAGACACCTAATTTTGCACTGCACTGTTTTTTCCGAGCAAACTGGTAGTGAAAAAGATAACAAATCAATGCTTCTGTGCCTACAACATACAATGGCTTTCCATGGTATGGTTCTTCTTACCGTTACTACGCCAAGTAATCTCCATGAGATAATTGATGAGCATTTCATGATTTTATATACTTCCCTGAATTCCCTTCTTGGTTCAAATATGCACATACAGTTTTCCAACTCACTGGACATACTTTGAATACACAGGGGCACAAAGCTCACTTAAAGCCATCTTTGTTTCACAACTAGCATGCACTCAGATCAGGAGATACCCGCAACTCGGACAATCAACAAGTGTTACCAAACACCCCGCTCCCATTTGGTGCTGGCTGGGGGCATGGCAAGCCTCCCACGCGAGCAAAAACAGGTAGTTGTTGGTATTACTGCAGTGTTTGAAGCACATCAACAGCTGTCACTGGGCTGTGCAACAATCACTCACCAACCTCGTGCAAAATAGTAATCATCAGAGGAAGTCGACATCTTTGGAGGGGGGAAAAAAAAAAAAGCAAAACTAACCCCAAATAAAACTGAGCATTTGGGGATTCATCTTCATGTACTACAGCACATCTCTTCAATGTCACATTTCAGCTTTCGAAGTACCACCTTTTGCTGGGATGGGACTCAAAGGGAATCGGTATTTGGTTTGGGAGGCAACCAAACAAGTGTCAATGCTACTTCAAAGGCTGCGATTTCCAGCTTCCTACCACATAGCCTTTTTTGGAGACTCTTGTCCTCCCCGCTACAAGTACACACAGACACAGAATGAAAACAAACAAGAAGGCAGCAAAGGAAGAGAGGTTCCCAGTTTAAAAAGCTGAAGGAAAGTGTTCTGGGAAAGGTGCCAGCTGGATGAAATTAAGACGCTGCGCTGAAACTAAAACAATGATGAAATAATACAAGAACACACACCCTACGTTGGTATGTCATCTAATTCCATCCCTGCTTCTCAGCCTCCACCAAGCAGGTAAAGCATCAGTTACAGCGACAAAGAGAAGAAAACTTTGCTGAAAAGAAATTATGGTCCACTACCAACGTCATTTGTTCAATCAAGTGAAGTGGTTCAACTGGATGGAATTTAACCTGCTTTCCTAACAGCTTCCAAACAGTATTTTCACCCGCATCATTCCGGCGAACTGAAGTCAGCAGAACTGTTAGAACGGTTCGGTATACCCTATGGGCAGCAACGACGTCAGACGCTAACGCAAAAATCGCTGTCGTTCGGATGGTTTAATACCGTAAATATCAAGGCGATTCACGCGTGGCAAGGCGTTGAAAAACAATGCCTTGCCTAAACACCTGCTCTACTGGCTCCTCAGCCTCACACGTTTCAAAACAAGAAAACGTTAATTAAGCCAAGCAACCCAACGGTAAGACAGCAGCTTGACAGTTGGGTGCACGACAGCGCACAGGATTTCAGACCCGCCGCTTCGTGTCTTAATCCGTTCCTCTCCCCCTCCGTCCTTCTGGCCAGGTCCAGACAGACCGCGATACCTCGTCTCCTTAAATCCGCGTGGCGCTGTTTAAGGTGATTAAGAGGAACATACACCAAACGCTAATTGGATCAAATGCTCCGCATCTGCGAGGCTGCCCTCGCTCACCAGACAGCCGCCACCCCGCGCTTGTGCAGAAACTTACTTTTGCTGCTCCGAGCCCCTTAAAAAGGCAAAGGCAAAAGCAAAACCCAAATCAAAGCTCACACCTTGAAACTCTGCGAAGGAAAACATCTTATAAACTTATCTTCAGAACGGGTCATTTCCTCACACATTCTGTGATATCCACATTTCTAAGTTTTTTTTCTTTTTGATTGAGTGGATTTGTTGCTGAATTTGCTTTCTAACTTACGACAAGCCCATTCTGTGCCCGCTACTCCGCCATCCTAAGAGAATTTAAGTCCCCTCATATCAAAAGCACGCGAGAAGTCCCAGCCTTCTAAACACAAAGCAGAGGAGCTCGGAAGGCAACTTAACTCTACACGCTGGGACAATCCGTCCCTTGATCCCACACAAACTTCACTCTTTTTTCCACTGCTGTGTCCAGAAGCTGACAAGTGCGCCCCAACGATGACTTTAAGCAAACAAAACCCCCACTTTAAATGCATTGTAGCCTCCAAAACCTCCTTCAGCTCCCATTCTCCTCGCAAACACTCCGTGCAAAACCAAACGCAAGAGGACAGGCATGCAGGACAGGCATACCTCATCTGCATGCCGTGCTTCAAAGCTGACCTCTTACCTGATAGAGCTTGATGATGTGGGGGTGATTCAAAAGCTTCATGATCTGCACTTCTCTGTAAATCTTCTCCAGGTTGCTCGGGTCTAACCTCGTTTTGTCTATTATTTTTATGGCAACCTGCAGATTAAACAAATACCCATCGTCGTCACGCCGAACAACCACCGGCGTTACAAAACGGGGACGCTTATTACGACGGGGAGGGAGGGGGGGAGCGCGGCACCAAACCGCCACACGCAAAACCGCGCGCGGACTCCCAGAGCGCGGTAAGGCGGGCTTCGGATACAGCCTGGACGGCGTTTCGCCGAGCCGCTCCGATCGCGTGCAGCCCCACGAACGGAACCGCCGGACGGGATTCGGTAAATCTTTTAATCCGGCGAAAAACGCGTTCTTCTGAGGGAGAGTTTTGTTCTAGGAGGGGGCGATTGGGACGCGCGGTGCACGCACGGCCACGGGGAAACCGCCCGCCAACGAACACGGCGACTTCTTCGTCCCTTGAGAGAAGCGACGGGACGGGGTGGCCCCGCGGGGAGCCAACGGGGGCTCCGCCACCCTCGCGGGTCCCTCCCGACGCGCGCGAAGCCTTCAGGGGGTGCCGAGGTCGCACCGCCGGGACTCGCGGAGCGGGAGGCGCTCGGCAGCGCCCCGCCGCCGACGGCTCCGCTTTAATTCCCCGCCACCTCCGCGGGTAAAGCGGCGAGAAGCCCTCCGGCTCGGCCCCGTACCCACCTGCGTCTTGGTCACCCTGTGGCGGGCCAGCTTCACCACGGCGAAGTTGCCTTTCCCCAAGGTCCTCTCGATATCGTAGAAGCCGACCCGCAGGGGCCGGGGCTGGGCCGCGCTGGGAGCCGGCACGGAGGCGTACTCTGACATGATCACCATGGTTCAGGCGGGCGGCGGGCGAAGGGCACCGCGCCGCGACTCACGACGGCGGCGGCAGCATCGGCGCTGCCCCCGGGCGCTCGCACCTCGCGCGGGGACGGCGCGGCGCGGCCCGGCAAATGCCCCGGAGCCCAGCTCTTCCCCTTCTTCGGCCTCGGGCGGCCGCTCCGCAACCGCCTCTCCCTTCTACCTGGCGGGCTCTCTGCCGCCGCCGCGGTGCTGGTGGCGGGGTGTGAGCGAGTGAGTGAGTGAAGGAGGGAGGGAGGGGGAGAGGGAGGGAGCGTGCGCCGGGGGGCGGGCGGGCGGGAGCACGCGGGATGTCCCCCCGCCCCTCCGCCCCTCTCTCCGCCGCGCGCGGCCCCGCCCACCGCCGAAAGCCGAGAGCGGGGCCCATTGACGTCACTTTGACGCCAGAGAGACGCGCGCCCAGGCGCGAGGCTGAAGGAGAGCGAGACACCGCGCCGTTGCCAGGGAACGGGCGGCGCTGACGCGCGCGCTGATGGAGCCGTCGCCCCGGCGACGGGGGGGCGGTGACGTCAGGGCGGAGGGAGGGAGGGAGGGGGCGCCCGGGTCTCCCGCACCCCTTCCCCGTCCCCGCCCGGGGGCTCTCTGGCGTCACGTGACGCCCTCCCGTCTCCCGTCGGGGTCGCCCCCTGCCGGCGCGCGCGCCTCGGCAGCCGTTAACCGCCTCCCCTCGGCGCCTCCCCTCCGCGCCCGCGACGCCGTGCCCGGAGCTCGGCGGAGGCGGCGCCCCGCCTGAGGACCCGCGGGGCCGCCCGTCCGCCGCTCTCCGGGAAGACGGCCCTGCGGATCCCCCGGCTGGACACCGCCGGCACGGAGGATGAAATGAGACGAAGAGCCCGTCCGTCTGCGGTCCTCCGGCAGATCGTTCGGCGCGGGCTGCCCGGGGAGGCGGTGGAGTCTCCGTCTCCGGTGGTGGAGGGTAGATGTGGCGCTGAGGGACTGACTGGCTTAGAGCTCGCAGGCGCGGGCTGGCAGTTGGACTAGATGGTCTCCAAGGTCTTCCCAGCTGTAATGATTCTGTGGTCTGAATACACCTGCAGGGCTGTTACCTGGGAGGAAAACTTGGGAAGTGATTTCTTCTGCACGCTGAGGCTGTTTGGGGTTAAAAGTAGACATCCAAAGGCATTCCCCTCAAGGTCCGTTGGCAGACGCTGAGTGGCGGATGCACTTGGTTCAAGCAAGTAGATGTTCTCTCTGCACACACACAGTTGACCAAAGTTTGTGCACTTGGGCTCAAATTCCAGGTTCGCCCTGAAAATGAGTCTTGAATGATGCCTGCCTGATCAACAGATGTTGATAACATCTGCTATTCAACTTAATCTTCGTTAGATTAGGCTGTTCTTAGAGAAGGAGTGCTCCAGCTGGTGACTGGTCCATGCCGTCTCCTCTGCACTTCAGCCTGCTGCAATCACTAAGGGCTCGCCGGGCCACTTGGACTTGATGATCTTGGGGGTCTTCTCTGACCTTAATGGTTCTGTGACTCTGTGGGCAGGCACAGTGCTGATGGGTTGACGGTTGGACTAGATGATTTTACAGGTCTTTTCCAACCTCGGTGAATCTGTGATTCTATGGTGTCCTGGCAAGAATATACTTTGTCTTAATCTGAAGTCTTTGTCTGGTCACTACCCTCAACGGCATACAGGACAGGTATGCTGATTTTCTATCCAGAGGCGACTGGATCTGTCAGGCTTCTTGAAATAAAGAGATGCACAGCATGGCTGCAGTCAACATGATGGTTTTTACCTCTAGCCGATGGTTTCCTGGAGACTCAGGATGAGAGATGGAGAGCTGATGGCTCTCCACTCCATGAGTGATAGCGATGTATAGAGAGCTCAAGAGGGACCCACCTGGGAGGACAAAAATAAACATTGTCAGGTTTTATTTGTGGGTTGGTTTTCTTTAATTTACACTCTGAACATCCAATGAGAAAAATGTGGTGGTTTATCTAAATCAAATTATGTGATACATGAGCTGCGTGTCGTAAACATCCATGGGAGAGATCCAGCAGGACGTTTTAGTGAAGCAAACAGGATTTTGTCTGCTTCTCTTATCTAATGAATTATGTATATATATGCAGCACCAGTGAGGAAGCACCTCAAGTGTTGTTTTCAGTTCGGGGCCCCTCACTACAAGAAAGACACCGAGGCCCTGCAGTGTGTCCAGAGGAGAGCAATGAAGCTGTGAGGGGTCTGGAGCACAAGTCTGATGGGGAGTGGCTGAGGGGACTGGGATTGTTCAGTCTGGAGAAGAGGAGGCTCAGGGGAGACCTCAATGCTCTCTACAACTACCTGAAAGGAGGTTGTGGTGAGGTGGGAGATGGCCTCTCCTCTTAGGTAACACCATCAGGATGAGAGGGAATGGCCTCAAGTTGCACCAAGGGAAGTTTAAGATTGGATATTAGGAATAATTGTTTCTCAGAAGGAGTGGTGAGGCAGTGGCACAGGCTGCCCAGGTAGGTGGTGGAGTCACCATCCCTGGAGGTGTTCAAGATCTGTGTGGATGTGGCACCAAGGGACATGGTTAGCAGGCAAGGTGGTTTCCAACATTTACGATTCTATGATTATTGCTTTCATTACCTAAAGAAACCTGGGTGCTAGCCCTTTGAAAGGCCAGTTGTGCTGCAGGCTCCTTCATCTATAAACATGGAGATGTAACACCTGAGCACCTGCAGGGCCTGAAATGGAGGTGGGAGAGAGCTGTGGCTTACAGAGCTGGTGTCCAGCAGGCTAAGGAAGGAGCTGCTCACATGAAGGCAGTAGTATGACCCAGGCAGTCACAGGGCTGCTGTGCCGTTCTGTGGAGGAGGGAATAGCACAGAACAGGCTACTGCAACATTCAATTAGCACTTACGTGGTGCTTGGTATAACTCACATGAAAAGCTGACTTATTATTATTATTATTAAGCTAACAGTGTATTCTCCATGGAGCTCATGAAGAGGAGGTGACGCACAAACAGCATATATAGTAGCAACTGCATGTGAACAGTGCCCCAGGAGTTATAAAGAAAAAATTACCTTAATAATGGTTCCTCTGCTGTGGTGGGATTTTCCTCCCTTTAATTATAGTTGCTGTTTTCATTTCAAATTGATTAAGTGCTTTAGTCTGGCAAACAGAACCAGTCTTTTTAGAAGGAACACCCAAGAAGGACAGCCCCAGGTGGGAAAGTAACATTTTTTATTTCTTTTGAAACGACTCATGATTTTTTTCTTCCCAAATGGGAAGAAGTGACCGGGGATTTGCTGCTCGAAGAAGAAGCAGTCGCCTGTGCTGTGGGACGGCCTGGAGACGGTAACGCTGCATCAGAGGGTTACGCTGAAGAGAATCCAGGATTTTAATTACCTCCATTAGATGAAAGAGGCAAGAAAAATGGGGAATTGTTGCTGTCTGCAGAAGGTATTTAAGCACATCTGCAGTCCTTAGCCCAGAGGATGGGGTACATAGAGCTTCTGCGGTGGAATGGGGTACATATGGTCTTCAAGAGTAATCACGCTGATGTATGATTCATTGAGAAATAAGGACCTCCTGCATCTATCGCTCTCAGCAGCCTTTCAGTATTTAACTTCTATTTTCATGCATGAGGGTCACGACAGCTTCCATCGGTGCTGCTCAGAAGTTGCGCAATTTCGGTAGCATCGTAATTAAGCTGTTTTTCTTCCACTTTTGCTATGGATCGATACCGTCTGGGCATTACAAACCTCTTAAGTGAGCCCATTTTACCATCCTAGAGGCGCTTGTGCAAGGAAAGGTGATGCTTTTGCAATGCCTTCTTTAACACTTCTGCTGCCCTCTGGTGTTTTGGATATCCTGAGTGAGGAATCACTTCTCAGAAACATCCGTGGTTGGTTGAGGTATAATTACGGGGCTGGCTTGTACGTAAGGAGGATAGGAAAACAAGGAAAGTGGAGAGACACTTCCCAAAGTGTCTCCACAAGGATGTTCCTCTGAGTTCCCAAGAAAAGGGAGAGTCTGGGAGGACACAACTGCTAAGTTTTTCCATTGCAGTAGTCCTGTGCTCCCTCACTAAGGGTGGCATGGTCTACGGATGGGAATGTGTAAGACTTCCAGAACTCATCTCATAGATATTTCCAGCAATTCAGCTTTTAGTCATTTCACTCAGCATTTTCTATCAGTTTCCAAACAGACAACAATAGAAACTTTCTTCGCTTGAGGGGAAAAAAACAGAGAAACGAAAGCAATCCTTTCCGCCTATATCACTCTCTGCAGTTACAGTTAGCCTGTTTTACCATCGTAGGATTGCTGGGGTGCTGCTTGCAGGAGAGCTGCATTTTTTCTTTTCTTTTCCTTCCTTTTCAGAAAGCACCAGTTGATCATGTTGAAAATCTGATTTCTTGGGCTATTTTCAGTGTCCTGTCATTTCTGCGGTGTCATTGAGTAGAACCTTACGGAAGTCAATAGAGTTGCTCCTGGTAACGTCAGTGTGAATCTGGCCTAGAAAAACACAAAATGGAAGGTGCCAAATTCCAGACAGTATAGTCACATTGGAAGTAAAGGAGATGACGTAATCAACTAGAATGTTTGTAGGCTTGCTTTAAAGACAAAAGCGTTATCTTAAGAGGGGGAAAATAAGCATAAATATTTCTAATACGACTTCAAAGCGTCTTTGAATTTGGAAAAAAAACTGGCTGCAGCTGCAATTGTAGCAAAATCACTCTTGACTTTTCAAGCGAGAATATCCTTACTGAGGCAACACAATAGCATCCAGAAATACATTTCAGACCGCTTGAATGTCTTTGGTCACAGTGTTGCATCACAGTTACATAATTACCACCACAGCAATGAGCTTTTGTCATTCATGTTTATGACATTGCGTTATTAATCAGGCATATTTGTGACCTAATACGTTGAGCTTGTCTTGCAGAGCAAAGGTATGCGGGGCTCCTCTTCACCCTCCGTCCTCACCTAGGGCCATAAAACAGCTTTTTAAAGGGTTGGCGCCAGGTATGTAGGGTTCTTTCCCCGAAATAAAGCGCTACAAAATCCACCAGTAATACCAAGGGAAGTACAAGCACAGAACAAACAAGACAGTTGATGCCCTTGAGATTGTCTTTCATTGTCACCAGTTCCCTTCTGTGTTTGTGGTGCTGATGGCGCTCCACTGTGTTGGGGCACACGAAGCTCACTGACGGCTGGCTGCAAACAAATGAGGCAGTTATGAAAAAGGAGAAGCGGGCCAGGTTATTTCCATCGCCCAGGATAAATAAAATGCAAAAATGAAACAATCAACACTGTGTTTAACTCCGTATGGTTACTTATGAATTAGGGGGTTTTCCTGTTGTTTAAACTTAATGATCAGAAGCGGTAACTCCTGCAAGTGAACGTGCACCTTGTAATCTAATCGTGCCCAATTAAGTTGAGCTGGAAGTCATTTTATAGTACGTGGACTGTTTTTCAGGGGTAGTGAACATCCACCATTTCTGCTGATTTTAATGGAAGCTGCTATTGCTCAGCATCTCTGGAAATGCATCTGCATCTCCTGCAAGGTAAAGCATGTATTCTGCCCAAGGCTGTGACATACATTTATGTGTCCTGAGCCCAGGAAAACTACTTTAACTGCAAAACCATCCTGCACTCTCTAATTGAGTCACTGATGTTAATTTACAGCTGGTGCATGCAAAGCTGCATACATGCCAGGTGTCGTACAGCGTGGACAGCGGACAGCTGTTGCATGTTGGTCTTCACATCAGGCTGGCCTTTCTGCAAGATTAGCACCTGCAGTTTAATGTCAGTCCCCCACTTCCCAGTGGAATGTGGGCAGGCAGGCTAGTCAGATGTAGTCAGCTCGCCTCTGCTGCTCTTGGGTTATGCCATTTACCAGCAGCTTCTGTTAGGAACGTGTCTTACTCCTGACTGCCCCCTGAAACGCCATAGACACAGTATTGTATCATGTATTGTTT
>PPHD01000350.1:60121-72040 GCA_002909625.1 Bambusicola thoracicus | reverse complement strand
ATACTGATAACCAAAAATCATAAAGCCATGACAGCTTGTCTAATTGAATTTGACAAATGGTTGTATCCCTTGGGTTGTCTTTCTTTTCTTGTTGGATATCTATGGTATGAAACTATCGATATTGATTTACTGAAACATTTTAGAGCACGTGATTGCAATGGTCATGAAGTATGTAGGTTGTAGGGCTGGGTAGTAATTTTATTGCTTTAGTTATCTGAATACTAACATTTAAAGATAAGCAGCTATTGCTGTTCTGAATAGAACAGGTAAGGGCAAGGATAGACAGCTTCTACCACTACTACCCTTACTGTACCTCTGGTCTCTCAATTGGAATACCGTGTGGGATGGACTTGGTTAGCTGGGGCTGACTGAAAACTAACTCATCATATTTTGGTTGTATATCAAATTATAAAAGGAAAGACAAATCTGTGTGTTATCTTGCATTACTACTTTGTTCTATTACTGAAGTGAAACTGTGGTGTGGAGCGTGTTTGTTTAGGGCAGGGGGGAGAGCTCAACTTGTAGCAATCTTACATGGAGGCAATGGGGCTGCATACCAGGTTCTTTGTATTACAGTGGGTCAGGTTTATAGGCTGTGCTGGACTCTGTAGGTTAGCTGCTGCTAACTCCTAAAGTGTAGTGTGTTAGTGGAAGCAAGGAATCTTCAGGCAGCTTTTAAAAATAAACCAGTATATATAACAACTGTGCTGAAGGCCAGATCTGACAGTAAGGACAGGTTTTCTTTGGCCCTGGGAAATGCTGGCACAGGCAGCCTATCCCAGGGATATTGCAAGTGCTTCTAGTGATATTTTGGCTCAGCTGCAGTGTCTTGTACTTTTTGTTCAACATTCTGGCACATGTATTTGGGAATGAAAGTGACATCCAATAATGCAGGAATTGGTCACTTCTGCATAAACACGTTGGTCCACTTTTACTATTATTAAGCAAAAGTTTCAAATGGATTTTTGTTTTCCTGGGATTTTAGAGTTGACATAGCTCAGTGCTCCTTCACGTGCTAGCCAAACTACATGTTCAGAAAGAATTTTGTTCTGCTTACCTTGAAATTCATCTTGGCAAGCAGAGATACAGTAACTTTTACCTGGGAAGTTAGCATCTGGAAAACTTGGTCAGGACAGTAGCTTACCCTGATCCTTCCGGGGAAGCTGTTCTATGCTCCTTTGTGTGTGCACACAACTGAATTGTACTAGGATGACAGATGACAGTTGAAGGCACTCCAGAACATGAGAGAAGAGCTTCTGATTTGTGATGTTCTAGCTGTTGGCTGAGATGCATTGAGACCTACATAAACCTGATTACAAACACAAATCATAGAATCATAGAATGGCCTGGACTGAAAAGGACCACAGTGATCATGTTTCAACTGCCCTGCTACTTGTGGGGTCGCCAACCACCACACCAGGCTGTCCAAAGCCACATCCAACCTGGCCTTGAATGCCTCCAGGGATGGGGAGGCACAACCTCCTTGGGCAGCCTGTTCCAAGGTGTCACCACCCTCTGTGTGAAAATCTGAAGACAATATATAGTGAAGATGAATGTGAAGAGATTATATATAGTTGGCTTGTCCTGTAATAGCAGAACGAAAAGCTGTGGTTTAATGTACCGTGTATTGCATATTACCTACAAGGGCTGCTCTGAAAGTAGTGCCTACTTTATTATGTTGGCCCACAACATTAGAAGCAGATGGTGGTGGTATGGCGGTAGAGGTTGAACCTTCCCACCAATATTCCATTACATGTTGTTGCCATGTGACAGATGGCAGCAGAGGGGACAGTCTGACACAATGGCATCTGATTTGGAAGTATGTATGAAGCAAAGGTGTGTCACTGAATTCCTCCGTGCAGAAAAAAATGGCATTTTCTGTCATTCACTGATGCTTGGAGAATGCTTATGGAGACTAAGCAGTAGATGTGAGCACAGTGAGGCAGTGGGAGGTGTGTTTTAGCAGTGGTGACAGCAGTGCAGATTTGCCATGTTCTTAAAGGCCGTGCAGATTGTGATGAGCACGGCTTGCAGGCTTGTGTTCATCATTGGCAAAAATGCATAGCTAATGGTAGTGACTATTTTTAAAACCTGTTTTGTAGCAGAGAATTTGCTCTGTCAATGTTATTGTGTTCTTTATATTTGTTGTAGTTTCCATAGATTGAAAAGGAAGCATTACTTTCAGAGTGACCTACATATATTGTAATGTTACTGGTTTTTTTTCTACCAATTTCCTTTAATTTTTGATAATGAGACATTACATAACTGATTGGAGATTGATCTGAATTAAGTAAGAACTTGTAGTCAGTTCAACCCTCAGTATGTACAGAATGTTCAGTTAGCTCAGACATTTTGGTACATAAATTCATATAATAAAGCATTTATATTAAAATAGTAGTTCAGGTCAGGTAATATGTAAAGAAACTGGACATACCAGTCCTGATGGGGCTCACTCACAAGTGCTGAGGAAGGTGGCTGATGTCGCCTTGCACCTGTGAGGTGACCTCTCTTGTTGATCTTTGATAACAGCATTCCTGGAATCCATTTCCATGAACGCAAAGAAAATCAGGAGCAGACAGCATGAATTCACCAAGCAGAAGTAATGCTTGACCACCTTGATAAAACTGTAAGATGAAATGACTGGCCTGATAGATGAGGGAGAGAGCTGTGGATATTGTCTCTCCTCTTCAGTAAAGCTTTTGACATCATCTCCTGTGAGATCATCATAGACAAGCTGAGGAAGTATAGGCTGGATGAGCAAACAGTGAGGAAGTATAGGCTAGATGAGCAAACAGTGAGGTGGACTGTAAACTGTCTAAGCAGTTTGGTTCAGAGGGTAGAGGTGAGGGCATCCCTAGGTGGATCCAGTTCTGTGCGCTCCAATACAAGAGAGACATGGAGCTGCTAACGAAACTCCAGCAGAGGGCCACAAAGGTGATAGTTGGGAGCAGTGTATCTCTCCATTAAGGAAAAGCTCTGAGAGCTGGGACTTTTCAGCCCAGAGAAGGTAAGATTTACAGGGAATCTCATCAGCGTCTGTAAGTGCTCGAAGGAACAGTACAAAAAGCATGGAGGCACTCTTCAGTGGTGTCCAGTGTCAGGACAAGAAGCAGTGAGTACCGACTAGAACACAGGAAGTTCCCTCTGAGTGTAAGGAAGTGTTTTTTTGTTTTGTTTTGTTTTACCTCCTTTGAGGGTGTCTGAACACTGACAGGAGGCTCTCTCCTTCGAGATCTTTAAAAGCAAGGACGTGGTCCTGGACAACATCCCCTTAGTATCTCTGCTTGAGCAGGGGGTTGGATCAGGCGACCTCCAGAGGTCCCCTTCAACCTCAACCATTCTGTGAGCCTGTGAAATACATGAAAAGCCAGACTTTTTTTGTAAATGAAATTATTCAGATGTTTTATTTAAACTTATTTTTGCTATGAGAATCTTTTCTCCTTTAATGTGGACAAGCAGTGAAGTTATGTTTTTTATATATTTGTTTCAAATTTGTTTAAGAACTGCTTCTGAAATAGTTAATCCTACCAGTGACCAGTAGTGAACTGAAAACTAACTCAAATTTAAGGACAGTTCTTTGTTACACATGTTTTTTTTTCACTAGACACATTGCTTACTACTGAGACCATACACTGTCAATGCTGATGTGAAGCACCTGAGAGCAATACATGTAAAGTACAGAGTTTTGTCATTTGATGAATGCTTGTATAATGGTTCAACTTAAAGAAATCGGTAGCTTGTAGTCTGGATGGCAGCTGTAAAAAATGAAAATCAACACAATATATTTTTAGACTTGTTAAATATCACAGTACCAAATCATGCATAAATATTGCATTATCAGTTTTGCTAGCAACATATTCAGAAATAACCTTTTTGTCATAATTTCTGGATAGCTAATTGGCTAAATATGCTCTGTCCGTTAATTGTTTTATTAATATTTAAGCTATGTTGACTAATTCTCTTCAGTGCTTGCAAAGAGCTACATGTCAGTAGTGGAAAGGAGATAGTTGTAGAGGCAAGGAGGTGCTAAAAGCTGCAGATTCATGCTGAACCTGGAACTTATTCAAAAAGCCTTTTTACAAAAATCTCATGTATGAAAATAAACTTCTTGTTGGTAAACTGGTTCAGTTCTTCTGTCTTAAAGCACCCAAAGCAACAGAGCTGACTGACATCCTCCAGAGAGGAAATGGATATCTTGTAAGTGTTAATCTTGTTTGAACTTTGGAGATTTGCAGCTTTGTCAGTTTTGTTGTTTTGTGTTGTTGGTTTTCTGTTTGTTTATTTTTAAACTCTGTTGCTTACAGAACTATGAGCAAAATGTGCTAGTCAGAGACAGCTGGTGGAGAAGAACAGTCATGTGCTAGATGACTATGGCCATGACTGTGGCCCATGGCCAGTCTTAATCTCTCAACCTGTTCCTGCCTTGAGGAGATACCGTTGTCCTTTTGCAATACCAGTGTATGAGAGAGTTGAAGGGCTGTCAGATCTAATGTATAGGCATAGATTCAGTATGGTCAGCAGTTGAATTTTAAATAGCCTATTCTGTCTTTGGAAGAACAGTTGTAGAAGAGGTCTAGAGGCTTCTGACAGCTAGCAGTAGAATCACAGAATCTTTTGAGTTGGAAGGGACCCTTAAAGGCCATCTAGTCCAATCCCCACAGCAATGAACAGGGACATCTACAGCTACATCAGGTTGCTCAGAGCATACTGTTCTCTCACCCTACAGTTGTCTTATTTGGTCTCAGTAGAGCAATTAGGAACTTAATTCGGTCATATTACAGTGTTGTTTTAAAATGCTCTTTTTTAAGAGGCATACAACAAATTATGTGAATTCTGCTATATAATGTTGTTAGTTAACAAACTTAAATAGCTCTGTATTTCACTCTTGCTTCTCAAGAGAGAAGAGCAATGTCCCCTTGCAGATTTCTTCTAAGGGTTCGCCTGAAAAGTGGGAGCATGAAAAGCAGGGTATCATTGCATACCTGTAGTGTGCTGGTGTGAATAAGTAGGCATATCAATATAAAAACTAATTTTCAAATATTTGTTGTGTATTTTCTGAAAGACTTTCAGAAATGAGAACTCTGTACTAAGGTAATTATTATTATTTGAGTCTTGTGTATAGACTTAAATACTGTCAGCTATTGAAAATAGTCTGTATTCTATATGTATTCTGCAGTTTCCAGTCTATAGAGGAATTCAGTTTCTTTTAAACTTAAATTCAGTACGTAGTATTCATAGATAAATATCTGATGCACAGCAAAATATGAAAATAGTTGTGTAGGATTGTCTTTGGTAAGACTAATCTGTAGCTAAAGCTTTCTCAGTAGGTGGATAAGATGCACAGGGAAACGAGAGAGGGGATTTTACGTTCTAATCAAAAATCCAAATCTACTCAACTAAAATACAATAAATTCTTTTTTTAATATAATTCATTAATGTAGACTTTGAAAAAGAAAAAGAATGGGCTCATTGTGTAGCTGTTTAGCTTGTAGTTTGTAGAATTTTTCTTGTTCCAAAGACATTGAATTTCCTGTTCTGTGAAGCCAAATTCTGAGGTGCTTTGTAGTCAAGACCACTTCTTTCTTTTAGCAAACTAAGATCTGTGACTCATAAGTTTTGCTCAGGTATAAGTTGTGCAAGATGGGTTAAATTGCGTGATCAGCAGTTTCATTGCAGATGTATATACTTATTATTGTTTTCAAATGTAATGTCAGCTTTTAAGTTAGTAGGGCTTGTTGTCTTGGTTTCAACTGAGACATCAGTTAATAGCACACCGATGTTTGGTTGTTGCTGAGAAAGAGGAGCGCACCCAGGGCCAGGCCTGGCCCCTTGATGAGGCAAAGCTGCCACCAGTGATAGCATGGAGCAGGAGGATGGGTGGAGCTGGGACAGATGCCTGGATTAGAGCAGGAGTTATTCCATACCACGTGGCACCATGGGGAAGTCTGTAAAGCTCTGGGCGTTGAGTGGGAGCAGACTGCTGCTCAGGGGTTGCTGAGCGTTGGTTGATGGGTGATGAGACCTTGTGCTGTTGAGATGCATGTTTTTCTGTTTTCATTTTCCTCCTCTGTTATGGTAAATAGTTCTCATCTCAATCTGTGAGTTCTATTTTATTTCCAATTCTCTCCATCATTCCACCTGGGAGGAATGAGTGAATGGCTGTGTGATGCTGAGCTGCTGAAGGGTTAAATCACAACAAATGGTTTCACCTCATTGTCAACCTAGTACTCCAAATGTTTTTGTTCTGATATGTTACAATAATGAAAACGCGTAACTTCAATGTCACAACAATATATACCTCAGGCATCTCATTTTATGAAAGCGTGTGTACAGCTTAAGTCTTTCATATTATAAATTATAATTTTTATATATAATGATGTTTTTATCAAGCTTAAACTTATCTCATTCTGAAGATAATTTGGTAACTTTCTGTTGTGTTCATGAGCTAGCTTTGCATACTTGGGCTATGCAGAAGAGGTCCAGTAGAATTAACTGGATAAGGATATCCTGAGAACTATTTAACAGTGGTTCAGTAATTCGGTTTCAGATGCACTTAATTTTCAGAGAGGAAAATTAGATTTCAGAAGTCTTTGCAGAAGATTTGACTTGAACATATTATTTGAAATTACTTTGGCATAGCATATTTTTAACTGTGTGTGTATGTGTGTATCTAGATAGATAGGTCTATGTAAAACTGATAACGTACTTACCTATCTCAGCTGAATGGGAAGGGCTAGATTCAGCTTGGTTATATCCTTGAAAGTGTTGTTGTTTTGAATAAGTATTTCAGCTCATGTATCACATTTGCCAGGCTACTGGGAATAGAAAGTCTTCATAGTATTCGGAAATTGCTGATCTAAATATGTTCTCATGCATTGTTCATTTTAATGTAGAACTTAGTTTAGTATTATCAATTAATAAAGTTTCCATCTGTAGCGATGTTTCTGAGCTTCTAATGAATCTATAATTTTTTTATAAGAATTATCTGTGTATGGCAGAGACGTGAACATAAGATGGAAGATAAAATATTCAGCTGAGAAATAAGCAAAACTCTTTCTGACAGTTATATGAACAAGTGTATGTTGCATCTTGATGACTAAATGAAAAGCAACCTGATTAAAATTCTGCTGTTGTTACTGCATTGTAAGATGTCAAAGCCACTTTCTGACATTAGTTTTTACTTCTTTGCTCTGTATTTGTCATCACTCTTTGACTTTTATACTTAGCCAGATGTGCTTGTAGGCTACAAAAAGTTTATCTCCTGCTGTCAGTTACTGTGCTAGGACTGTGATTCCACTTTTGGCCTTGCTCTGTCTTTTCAGGATACAGAGTCTCACCATCTCATGGTTGCTGCGGCAAAAGCTGCCCTTAGTGTTAATGAGGTCGTCTTTGTAACCATAAGGCTTCAACAGACCATCTGTCCTCACTGATTCCTTGATTACCTGTGTTAGGAAGTTATCATCATACTCCTCCTTGTGGACAGCATACACCTTGTTGCTTTGACTCACCAGCAAATATTGGTATATTTAATGTACATGGTGAAAACCAGGGTCTGCAAACATGGTGCTTCTTCCAGTTATCAGAAGAAGGCTTCATCTACTTTTTCTTGAACAGTCAGTCTATAATAGGCACCCACCACAATGCTGCCCATGTTGGTTGCATGCTAATCCTGAGCTGTAAGAACTCACCTATCTTTCATCTATCCCAAGGTAGAATGCCATACATAAAGGTCAACTCCCTTGGTCCTGGCCTGACCTTCCTAATGAGCTTGTACCCATCCTTTGCAGCGCTCTAGTTGAGTGAGCCAGCCCGCTGCACCTTTATGAACCAACTGAGACTGTAGCTCTGAAGTGTGACAGACCTTTAACTCTCCATGTTTTACTGTGTGGTGTGAGTTATTGTACAGACACTTCAGACAGACACCTTGTTGTTCTCATTCCCTAGAAACAGCATGAGCACCATCCCTGTGCTTTTTTTAGGTGTCTCCTTATTTACTAAGCTTGAAATTAGTCCCTTCCAGCCTTCATGCTCATTACAAGATCTCTCCTATCCATATCATCCCGCTCACTTGACTTGCCAAATTGGTTTTCTCTGTCAGCTCTTTATTGGATCTTGTTTCCCTTCCCCATCATTTCTAGTTGGCTTTTGCTCTGCTTGGCTGGATCCTGCCTCTTGTAACAGTCCTTGATACTCAAGGAGGATTTAATGTTTCTGAAAAAAACAAATGAAGGTGGTAACAAGGATTTAATTGCACAACCCCTTACTCAGTATGACTTAAAACTTGTAGACAAGTTTCTGAGGGCAGTAAATATAATCATAAACTTTCATTAAAACTTGGAAGGTTTTTGTTTTTGTTGTAATTTATTTTTATTTTCACTTATATGTGTTTCACCCAAAGTATTGAGCATCAGGTGTTTTCATATTTTTACACCTTTACAAGTAGGATTTTTATTTGAAATAAATTTGAAATAGAATTTCAATTTCAAATTGAAATCCTGACAATATGAAGATGCTTTCTGTGGTCGAGCATGCCTTATGTATTCCCTGTGATATATAGCACTTTCCTTATTTTTCTCTCTATTTTGTCTAGAGAAGCATGAAGGAAAAAATGAAATAAGAGAAATACGGTCGTTTGGTTTCCTTTTCCCATTGCACTGAACAGCAAAGTGCTCTGGTAGGATTCTGTAGCACATGGTCATGTCCAAAAGCAATTGGCAGTTTTAAGTACTAGTTTTGTTCAAATGTATAACCTCACTGTTTGAAAACCGAAGATTTGTTATAACTCTGAGAGTGTGTGTCATTCAAACCATAGTACTGGCTACATTCTCTGTTTTGGATTGCTTTTTGAAAAGACTGAAGTTGGTGTATGTATATATTCCTCTTTCGTGTGTGTATTGCCTAGAACAAACCTGAAAGCTGCATTTCTACTGTTGGGTCTCTTCTGGTGACAGCAATAGCTTGTGGCAGCCAGGCAAGCTAAACTTGGACTTGGGAATCCTTCAGAGAGGCAGCAGCAAGTTTCCTACTGAATAGTCTCCTAATCATTTCTTTATGGCTTCTGCCAGTGTCAGTGGATTTGTATTTTTTTTTCTATTACTTTCACTTTTCTTAAGACCACCAGTGCAGAAGTGGTTTGATGCTTTGAGATAGCAGTGTAGGAAATTGCTTTTATCCTGTGGTCCAAAGCATGGACCACTGTACTTTAATTGACTTTTAGGTCAGTGTGAATTTAGAAGGGCATAACTTAATGAGCCCTTAGGCTTCTTGCTTGTTGATGTGATGATAAGTAATAAACTGAGATGTACTCATGGACCCAAGGTATTCTTCATCTACCCTGTTTCACTGTTCAGTCCTAGAAAAAATAAGCGAAGGCCAGCTGAAAACTGTTGAAATGGAAGACTCTCTTTCTGGCATGGATAGTGAGTTCAATTTCTTATCTTTGGCAGTGTCCCAAAGGTCAAATAATCACTTGCAGGAGTGTGGGAATTTTCTTAGTGTGTGCACCTTCAGTGATCATGTAGAATTGCAGTCAGTGCTCTGATTCCTACTAATTTCACAGTTCCATGAATACTTTGTTTTTTAAAAGCAATACTGAAAATCTTGTCCTCTCACGATGGGTGGTTGGTAGCATTCCTATGAAGATCATATCGGTGCTGGTCTAAACGTTAGTACAGCTGAGTTTCTGAACAGGCTTGGAAATTGATGCAGACTTCCTTTACTTGTAATGAAAAAAAAAAAAAAAAAGAAATCAAATGTGATTTTAAATCATGCGTTTAGATTTAGCTTCCTCTGGAAAGTTGTGATCAGTTCTGTTTAGTGTTTATTAAATAGAAAAATAATCCTGTGACTTTTTCCAAAAAAGAAATTATGAAAGGATGATACATTACGTTTTGTTGTGGGCATATTAATAATTGTTGGTGATTATATTTAATATGGAAATAATTGTGCTGTAGTTAATGGAATATTTTGTGTAGTCTTCTTAATGACAAGATTCCGCTAAGGACTGACATTGAAATTAGCATGTGAGGATAACTGAGTTTAGAATTCGTGAAGAATTCTTGTACAGTAAACTGGTATCTCATGTTTAAATACCTCAGATATTTTTTACGCTTACAAAAAACAGCAGTATCTTTCTAGTCATATAGCAATATGCCTTCCAAATATTTAGTAAGATGAATAGCCCTATTTAGTTTTGAAGGTTTTTTTTTTGTAACCGTATTGGCTTTGTCCAATACATCTTTATTTTTTTAACTTAGTAAAAAATGACTGCTCTAAACAAACTACTAAAAAGCAACTTGAATCAAGTTTAGAGAGAGGCTGGTTGAATCACTACCACTGGAATAGACTAATATCCATAGGTTGCTCTGAAAGTAATGCCTCCTGTTTATTTCCGTGGAAACAACAACAGATACAAAGAGAACAATAACACTATTTGATAGAGAAAATTCGTGGCTGCAAGTGTGTCTCAACAGTCACCACCATAAACTGCATATTCGCCAGCAACGAACAGGAGCTTATATGCCACGCTCGTAAAAATCAGCATGGCCTGTCTTTCACATTGCTGCAGTGTCACCCATGCTGAAATGTATCATCCATTGCCTCGCTGTGCTCGCATTTACTTGGCTTGGTCTCCATAAATGTTCATCATGCATCAGTGGGTGCAGTTTTATCCCCGTGCAGGTATTCATTGACATACCTGTTTCATCTGCACTTCCACATCAGATACCGCTGTGTCAGACTGCCCCTCTGCTGCCATCCATTGCATAGCAACAAAACATAATGGGATACTGGCAGGAAGGTTCAGCCTCCTCTGCCAACATCTGTCTTTGGCATTGAGGACCAACATAATAAAATTGGAGGCATTACTTTTGAAGCAGCCCTTGTACTTTCACAGCTATGTCTAGGTTGCTGAAATACAATCTATATTCTAAAAAGAGAAGAAAGGATCTTCAAACAGTAGTTTATATGCATTAAATATACAGAAACCCATTTACTAAAAACTACTGTCCAGAAACCTAACAAATCCAGATGGAAGGAAAAACTACATTTTCTCATCTTTTCTGTGTCAGATTTTTCATTCCAGTACATTGTTGAAAGCTTTGGATTTCAAGAGGTAAGAATTAATTTATTTCTCCCCTGAAGAGAGAATTCAACAGCATTCTATAAATATCATAACCAGGAAGTTTTTTCCCAATATTCAGTTGAATATTCTTAATAAATCCCATTACTCCTTCCACAATTTAAAATGTTATGAATCACTCTAAAGATTGGTGATTTGAGTCATAAAATCAGATTTCTGAAATATTGGAAGTCTTCCAACATGTTTAAAAGAAAACCTCAAATATTTATATTTTCCTTCACTTCATGTATGATCTTGATGATAACTTAGGAAATTTAAAGCTAATCTGCATGCTTCTGAGACATGCAAGACAGACTTTCTTTTCAGGATACTTTTTAGTACACATTCGTCCTAACATATGAATGTGTTTGGCAAATTCACAGACCAAACTAAAGTCAGGGGGGAACAGGAATTTCTGCGTGGATCAAAATTCTTAGCGTAATTTCCTGTCATTGATTAGTGTCACATGAAAGAACTTTCTCTTTTAGAAACCTCATTTCTCTCATTGACCTCAAATCGTCTATTTAGGTTCCAAAGGGTCTTGTGAGTTGGTATGCATACAGAAATAGTTTTGAGGCCATCATTTTTAAGGGATGGCTTGACTATACAGAGATAATTTTTTATAAGTAGTTTTGATTGAACTTACTCTCCTAAGTTCTGGTTAGATTCAGGTATTCTGTAGGTTTCTAGTATCTGTGTGTTTAAAAACATGTTTTGTTTGGCCATCACCTCTGAAGTCTTCAGGCATTACTATGAAGATTTGTGTAGTTGTTTTGGGGTTGTTTGTTTTTTTTGTGTGG
>PPHD01000350.1:30458-59953 GCA_002909625.1 Bambusicola thoracicus | reverse complement strand
TTTTTTTTTTTTTTTTTGTCTTGCAATGGAATATCCCTGATAATGGAACATTGTAACATTACAGCTAAAAACGTACTTGTGAGTTCCAAGAAAATGAGCCAGAAAACCCTTTTTTAGGTTTTAGGAAAATGAGCCAGAAACTTTGTCAAATCCTAGCAAAGATCGCTTATCTACTATTGTCAAAGAAAAACAAACAAAAAGAAGCTTGTGAAGAGTCTTCCTCAAATTTACACATACTGTTTGTTTGTTTTTTTTTTCCTCCAAGTTTGAGACTTGACTGTTGTTTAGTGGTTAACAAATGGGATGGGAATTTTATTCTTAGTCAGAGATTAGGGAAGAGAGAGGTAATTGAAGAATTTCTGGACCTTTCTGTATAATGCCGTACAAAGGTGATACACTGTAAAATCATTTGTTATTACATATACATAGCAGCAGTATATAAAGGAGATCATTTCCATCAAAACTGTCAATTTTCTCCACTACTTCTGTAGTGGCCCATACAAGTTAATTGTACCTTCATCTGTTAGGCGCACATGTGCTGATTGTTTGCAAACATCTGAAGAGAAGAATTCATATTAACTAAGTGGCCATATGATTTAGGTGTGGGGAAAGCAATTGCAGGACATACCAAGCACAGTATTTACAGAAGACAAGGAAACATCATATGCCACTTGCAAGCTTTTGCAAAGACCTCATTTGGAATATTACAGTTCTGGTTGCTTCTGTTAAGAAAAATTAAAACTAGAACAGATGCAGCAGGGAAGAGATGCTGAATTGAGTGGATGTATCATAAAGTCCATCGTGTTAGGTGTGGCAAACATGATCAGTGAAAGAGGAGATAGTATGTAAGCTCAGTTTTGTTATAACTGTTATATGTGTAATGGCCCTTAAAAGTCTAAGCATGGAAGTTTAAAGTAGAACCTCAGTGCACAAGAGAGATAAGGCTTTTTTCTTTTGGACACAGGAGCAGTTAATGCACGTAAGCTCACCTGAGGATGTAATTTTATGAAAGAATTCCTGGCAACACTGGTTGTTAATACAGTCTGATTCTTTCTCATCATCCTCCATGCTGTTTTCTTAAAAAACATTTGTACTGCAAGAAACACCATGCATAATTGAGCCAACTATATGTGTACATAGTATACGTATCTGTGTATATAGTTGGCTCAGTTTGTATAAGACTTAGGTGAATTCCTTTGATTCATTGCAAAATTGCACGTATGCAGTATTGGTACAGGTGGCTGGAAGACTTTGGGAAGAAATCCTTACCCCTGATACTAGATTCACTTTTAATGGCAGCATGGCTTCAGCACCCCATGTCCATTTGTTCCTATCTTTGACTTTGTCTCCAGCTCTTCCTGTAACCATGACTTACAGGCAAATTGAGGAACTATTGTGGATGGAAAGTAATGCAGGAAGGAAAAAATAAATAAGAAGTAGTGTGTGTGGAATATTCCAGTGTTGTTTTTTTTTCTTTGATCTGATTCCATGTAACCACAGCAGAGCTCTTTCAGGACAACATACACCTAGATGGGTTAGAAGTACATGACAACATTCTTCTGTTCATTAGGAATCAAATCTAGTATTTTTAATATGCTCATTTGTTACTGTAAATGAAGTGTTCCTTTTAACGCTGTTGTTCTTTTTTGTTGTTGTTTTTCTTCTTATCGTTCAATTATTTCGTATTTAATTTAGATTTCTAAGTGTTTTTCCAGATTTCTTTCACTGCCTCCTGATCTTGTGGATGAGATCTTTCTTCACGGGGCAGAAAAGAAAGGGGGAAAAAGAATTGGTCAGATATTAAAGGATTATATTAGAAGAATAACATTTGGATTTTTGTAACACTTTTAACAGGATGCTCTTGATCTATCTGCTGGTATTTCTTGTTTTCCTGTGAAGGGTTATAGAATCTTAGAGCATAACAATAAAATTTGGAGAATTTTGTATTGCAGTCAGTATTTCTAGTGGGAAGTCACCTACAGCGAGCAAAGCTCTCTTTATTCCCCTCACCCCCATTGAAGAAACAGATTTTGTGCGTAAAGTACTCATCTCCACCTGTCCTAAATCACATTCACTTATGTTAAAAGTGAACCATGAAGAGCGATGAGAATCATGTTTCTTGAATTCTTTACCAGCACAGCGACGAGATATTTTATCTCAATTTAACAAATCAATTTTCATTCTTCTTTCTTATCAACAGTTAAAAAAAAAAAACAGCACTATTTTCTGAAACACTCATCTCAGTTAAGAGAATATCTCATGCTTGTTTTGTGTGTGCTTCTACATACATGCCCTAGAAATAATTCTGACTGTTCTTTCATGTAAGCCATCGGCAGGACACTTAATCAGTCTCTTTATGGAAGACTGAGGCTGCCAACATAGCTTTTGAAACAACGCACTGATTTAGGAAAGTGCAAGTAGTGTCCAGCATCTTAATCTTGCAGGAAAAACAAATGACTAGTGAATCTTTGGAAACAGATTATCGAGGGAGAAATCTAAAAATGGAATCTGTAGAGCCAAGAACATGAACTCATTAAGAAGGCTATTTAGGAATTACTTGAAGTCTTGACCTCTCTCTTGCTAATGACCTTTAATGAGTTAACAAATAGGATATAAAGAAAGACCTGATCACAAGCTCTTACAAGAGCTGTTTTTACTATTGCTTTTGTTTGAAACAGTCATCATACTTCAGTACCATTCATACATGGACTTGAAATTATGCTCCGCAGTTTTGCCCTAAAACCCCTTCCATCTTCTGTATGTATCATGTGGCTGTTCCTGTTCAGACATGCCTGTCTGAAAGCTTCCCAGCAGCTGGTGTCTGATGATGTTCCAAAAAACTTCTAGGCCTTAACAAAATGCACTTGCTCTAACTACTGTGACTACAGCTGCAGCTTTCAGAGCAACTCTTTTAAGACCATGAAAGTGATTTCAACATACAGTAATAATTACTGAAAATAGAATTTGCCTGTATATATGCTGGGTTGAGAAATTATTTGTAAATGGTTGTTTTCGGGGAGTGAGGTAGGTTCTGCTGCCTAAAAAGTAACGAAGAACAAGACAGGAAAATTGTAGCATGGCTTTTGATAGCAGCAAGTAGGTGTTCTGAAGGAACATGCTCAGTAAGTTTTGCCTGAAGTCCCCTCCAGCTTAATTTGTTCTGTGATTCTGTAAGTAAAATAAGGAAGAATTTACAAGGATAATTCCACATTTACTGGTAACTGTGGAATTCTGAAAATAAAGGTTGCTGTATTCTCTTGTGAGCATAGAAGTGTTTTCTGAATTGCTTGCCCTCAGTGTTATTTGTGTCTAGTGCTGAAACTTTCACTTCACACTGTTAGTTGTTCTAATGAGCATCTTACCTCTGTCTTCCTTCTTTTCGTTCCCCTCAGCATCCCAGTCAATCAGTATAAAAATAGTTGAATACAAACTATATGTACATTACATGCATTGTTACATATCAGCATCATTTCTATTGTTTTATGTGGATGCCTGAGAGATTTTATAGACAGAGAGGTACCTCAGATATCGAAATGTAGAATGACTGATACATTAATTCTTTTTTTTTTTTTTTTTTTTTTTTTGCCTGTTATGGAAGAAAATTTAGGCCACAAGCATTGTTTCTGGTGATACAGACTACAGGTCTGTTAAGGATAGGTTATCTCCCTTGCAGGTTGGCAGTAGAAAAAGGACATGATAACAAAACAGATCCCTTTCTGCCAGTGGTTTGCTTTTATAGTTACAAAAACATGTAAATAAGCTTCTGAATTACACAAAGGCAGCTTAAAAATCGTAAGAAAATATTTTTTCACTATTTTGCATAAATTCTAAGTATGGCCTAAGGTGTTCCTGAGGATTGCTTCACCTGCACAAGCACTGGAGGTACTGGTTCTGTAGTTTCCTATAGAAGGAAATAAATGGTTAATAAAGAGAGAAGAGATACTGGAGGCTGCTACTGTCTACCTATTTCTTTCTTCTGTGGGGTGACTGTGCCAGCATTTTGGTGCTGAACATAATTGTGTGGTAGTGTTTCTGAATTTGATTTTTTATTTTCTTCATTTCCATGTCAGATAAGGCTTCAAGAGGGCTAGAAATGTGGGTTCTCATGGCCCTGCAGTAAAGCAAACGCTGATATTTAGGTAGTAGGTCATCAGGAGGACCGTGATTGGGTTCCTCACCAACAACTTTTGCTGATGAGTTGCAATGAGGTCTGCAATAGAAAGAAAGAGTTATAAGTCAGCTCTGCATATCTACTCAGCTCCTATATTGTGCTACACTGAGACTGCTGCTTTTAGTGTGTGTTCCCCACTCTACAACTTCTACCCCAGCTGAGGTATTTCTATGTTGTGTAGCAGTACTTCAAGTTACCAAAGTATTCTTGACACTTGTTTTCATTGAAGTTATTATTCCTTATGAATTAGAGCTTAAGCCTTCGAGAGGGACAGACTTGGAATATTTTTAAGCTTTAATAGTAATTTCGTCTAAATCATGGTTTATCATTTAGCTAATATTCTTGAAATTCTTAAATACTATTATTTCAAGAATGCTTAAAATTTCCAAATTTTAAAATTACTTCAGTTCTGCTGTTTATAAAGACCTCTATTTCCAACCCTACTGCTTCTCTCAGCGGAGTTTCTCCAGTTTGTGATTTACAGAATCTTTAGAGAGGCTCTGCATCATACTCAAATGTTATGTAAGCATCAAGATTCAATACTTTTGAAGGAGTTTAAAAGATTGTCTCATTAAAACGATTGTGAGGATGATGGAGACTTGTGGGTTGTTTTTGTTGTTTATGTCTACATACTTTATAACCACACCTTTGTTACTCTTGTGTATTTTTTTTTTCTTTATAATTCTGTTGAATTAATATTAGAGATCACCTTCTAGAAGCTGTATTCCTACTGGGCCAAGATTCAGTGAACTGCTGTCTTGTGCTTTGTTCTTTTGAATGTTTATTGCAAGTCTGAGTTGAACACAGACTTGTTTTTTAAGATATCAGCTGGTCATGCAAACTCATGATAGAAATATTGCCGTTTGGAAACTCAGTTTTGTGACTTGTACTAGAATATCTAATTTTCTAACAAAGTACCAGATCTTCTACCTGATTGTTCTCCAGGCCACTGTCAAAATAGTGAAATATTTACATTTTTCCTTTTAGAATAAAAGAAAAAATGTCTATGCAACGTGACTTGTGATGACTTCCTAAAAGTGGTTTTCCTCTAAGCCAATGTGCTCGTTTACACTGAGCATCGATCCTCATTTCAGGAACTGTAGTTCCATGTGTAAACGAATTGATAAAATGGTACAGTGGCTAACTGCAGATCATAGAATCATAGAATTGCTCAGGTTGAAAAAGACCTTATTGAGTCCAACCACAACCTACCCTACTACAAACTACAACCACAAACTACCCTAACTAACAGCCCTCTGCTAAATCATGGCCCCGAGCACCACATCCAAAGGGTTCTTAAACACATCCAGGGGAGCCTATTCCAGTGCTTCACAACCCTTTCTGTAAGGAAGTGTTTCCTGATATCCAACCTAAACTTACCCTGGCACAACTTAAGGCCATTTCCCCTAGTCCTGTCACCAGTGAGAAGAGATTTAATTACTCTTGGAAATACTTACAATCAAAATGAATATTAAAGGAAAAGTATATAAATGGACAAGGATGAATGAAGTGAGAAAGAGATACTGTGGTTGTAATTTGCGTTATTTCCCATACTTGTTAACTTGGGTACAGCTGTTGTTCAAGTTTTCACCAGATTAGTTCAAATCAGCGTAAGCAAGGTAGGTAAGCAAGTGCATAGCCCTTTAAACGAGAAAAGAAAAGAAAAATTTGAGGTGCATGTGTCTTTTCTTACATGATTTTTATATCTGTATGCTTACACTTTCTTAATGCAACAAGCTGACAGATAATTTCAGGAAAAATCAATCTTCCATTTAGAATGTTGAATGAAGGTCAGATATAACTTGAAGGCTTGGATTGCAGGTTTTAGGTTCTTAGTAGTTAAGCTTTCTTAAGAAGGGAAAAGCTTTAGATTCTTACATGGAAACTCATTTTTAAAAGAATGCTCTATTCATTGGGAGAGGTTTTGTTTGCTATTGGTTTTACAGAGAAAATGTTCTGTTTATTTGTTTATTCATTGATTGCTAGTGAAACTGAATTTGAGAGCCAAAATGCATTGCTTTATAATAAATCCCTGAAAAAACATGATTTGGTTGGGAGAGATGTTAAGTAAATTGTGGGTGATCTGATATGTAAATGACTTAATTTCAAAGTTTGGGGGTTTGAAGCGTAGAGATTCTCAAAGTTTCTTCATAGCATGGGAACCAGGTCATAGGTAGGAACCAGGCTGTAGTTACTGGTTGCAATTACTTAACATTTGTTGGAAATCACCATGCTATATTTTAATCCCAACTAATTCTCATTCTCACACACTAATATGTATTTGGAGAAAAGGGGAAAGGAGGCAAAACCAACAAACCAACAGGATTTCTTTATAAAATTAATAGTTTGAAGAACAGGGACTTATGATCTTTATCCTTGAAGGCCTAATGACATACACCAAATAAATTATGTAAAATGAAGGAGATGGAAAGAAAGACTTTGCTCAAAATTTTTTAGGATTTTAGTCTAATTCAAATGGCTTACTCCTGAAGGAGATAGTAATCAGTATTTGTTTTCCTTCATGTTTGTGTCTTATTGATTAAAAAACAAAATACAAATAATAATAATAAAAAAACCTAACAAACAAAAAAAGAAAAAAAATAATTGTGTATCACCAGATACAGTTCCACTGGATTTAAGGTTACATCAGAACATGTCACGCTAACGTGAAATTTAGGAAACAAACCTCGTATAGGGCACCTTTTCAGCATTCCTATTTACTTTTTTATGGCCTACATGTATTCAATCATCTCCCTAGTAATGTATTGTGATGCTTTGATTTCCATCTGCAGTAGAGAACAGAAGTCAGTATGCATGCCAGCTTTAATTTAAGAAAATATATTTTGGTTTTTGGTATACATTGCAGTGGAGAATCAAAATATTGCAGGTGTTGGAATGAATTGCTGCCAATGTTGACAAAATATCAGTACAAGAAAACCATCTATACTTACTACTTGTGTATTTTAATGATTCTCAGACTTTGAACTTATGCACAGAACAGACTACACACTACCAGCAGTGAAAGGTTTTGGAAGTTACAGGAGAAAGTGGAAAGATGGCTCTTTTTCATTTGTGTACCTCAGTAGGTACACATGGTAAGGGTAACAGAGAGAGGAATGAAATATAAAACACTTTACATCATACTTCGAGTTTGTATTACTGTTAGAGGATGAAGCTGTGTTATTCCACTTAACCCAGTTCCTCTCTTTTAATAAACAAACATTCAGATATATTATCTGATCTACCTATAGCGGTTTTGGTGATCTACATCTGGAGTTAACTGCTTTTCCTTTCCCTTTTTTAGATCATTTCTGTGTTTGAAATCTGTATAATTTGAACTGCAATAATAAACTGAGCTATAGAAATTACCCTTTAACCAGAATGTGGTATGTTTTCCCTGTAGCAGACACAACTGATGAATAGCTACTTTTATGTTTTGAAATATCAAGTATTTTAGTCCTTTTCCTGACTGAAGAGCATGATTTTTAATGCTGAGAAAGTAAGTGTAGCCTGAAAAACATTTGTTACTTAGCTTCCAAGTTGGAAGCTACTGTATTAGGAAGAATGGGTTTTCGATTTCTTGCTCAAATTATACAGTATCACTCTGGGGCACCATAGCTTTATTTGTGTAGCTGTTTCATTGCAACTGCAAGGAAGATCGAAGAATCATAAAATGATTTGGGTTGGAAGGGACCTTTAAGATCATCTAGTTCCGACCCCCTGCTAGAGGCAGAGACAGTTCCCACTAGATCAGGTTGCTCAAAGCCCCGTCCAGCCTGGCCTTCAGCGCCTCAAGGGTGGGGACATCTACAACCTCTCTATGCAACCTGTTCCAGTGGCTCACCACCCTCGCAGTAAACAATTTCTTCCTTATTAGGTTATTATTCTTCCTTATTAGTCTAAAGCTACCCTTTTCCAGTTTAAATCTGTTTCTCCCTGTCCTGTCACTACACGCCCTTCTAAAAAGTCCCTCCTCAGCTTTGCTATAGGCCCCCTTCAGGTTCTGGGAGGCTGCTATAAGGTTCTCCTGGAGCCTTCTCTTCTTCAGGTTGAAGAGCTCCAGCTCTCTCAGCCTGTCCTCATAGGGCCCTCTGACTGTCTTCATGGCCTTCCTCTGCACCCGCTCCAGCAGCTCAATGTCCTTCTTGTTTGTTGGGCTCCGGAAGTGCTCCGGGTGGGATCAAGTACTTCTTGTCCTTCTTGTGTTTTGGCCTCCAAGTACTCCACATGAGTCTCATGAGAGCAGAGTAGAGGGACAGAATCACCTCCCCTGACCTGCTGGTCATGCTTCTCTTGATACAACCTAGGATACAGTTGGCCTTCTGGGCTGCAAGAGCATGTTTCTGGCTTATGTTAATTCTTTCATCAATTGACAATCCCCAATCCTTCTTCTCAGGGCTGCTTTTAAGCCATTCTCTGCCCAACCTATATATAAATATGCTTGGGATCGCCCTGACCCATGTGCAGGACCTTGCACATGGCCTTGTTGAACTTCGTGAGGTTGGCATGGGTCCACCTCTCAAGCCTGTCAAGGTCCTTCTGGATAGCGTTCCTTCCCTCTAGCATGTCAACTGCACCACTCAACTTGATGTCATCTGCAAACTTGCTGAAGGTGCGTTCAATCGCATTGTCTGTGTCACCTGCAAAGATGTTAAATAGCACCAGTCCAAAGACCAATCCCTGAGGAAAGCCACTCGGCACTTGTCTCCACTTGGACATTGAGCTGTTGACCACAACTCTCTGAGTACAATCATCCAGCCAATTCTTTATCCAGCAAGTGGTCCATCTATCATATCCATTTTGCTCCAATTTGGCTATCAGGATGTCATGCAGGACAATGTCAAACACTTTGCACAAGTCCAGGTAGATGATGTCGGTTGTTCTTCCTTTATCCACTGACACTGTAACTCCATCATAAAAGGCTGCCAAGTTTGTTAGGCATTATTTGCCCTTGGTGAAGCCATATTGGTTACCACCAATCATCTCACCTTTGTTTTCTATGTGCTAAGGGCCTTCAGGAGGATCTGCTCCATGATCTTGCCAGGCACAGAGGTGAGACTATCTGGCCTGTAGTTCCTTTCTTGAAAATGGGGGTTATGTTTTTCCTTTCCCAGTTAGTGGGAGCTTCAACAGGCTGCCATGACTTTTCAAATATGATGGATAGGAGCTTTGCAACTTCATCCACCAGTAAATTTTTTCATACTAAGATGTCATAAAGCTAACTGCAACCATAATTTATTTTTAAATTCCTTTGTGTTGTCATGTGGAAGCCATGGTGTCTGCTTAAATCATAAGGGTACCTATCAATGTATTAAATATCTAAGGGATAACAAATTATTTAAAATGTGAAACTTCAAGCCTTTATTGCTCTGCTTCTGTCATGGGATGTGTTCATCTAACATATAGTCATAATGTGCATGCTATTTTGAGGCTGTTTGTGACTTGAATATGAGAGAGTCAGTTTTGTAAAAGGTGGAAACCTGAAACTTGCAAATACATGGATCTTCAGACTATGTTTAAAAATCTTTTTATTTCTATGAGAGACTCTGCTGTGAGCAGCATTGAGTTCTTGTCTTCCGTGCTTTGTAGCAGCTTTGATTTACTTATGACTCTGGTATTTATCGTACTAGGTAAAGAAGAATGTTTAAGAAGTGTAGCTAAGTTTAAACATGGCCATAAAAGTTAAGACTGGAATGATGCCTTTTGTCCTCTCTGTTACAGAATTGTATAAAATGTTTATTTTTTTGTCCAAGACTTAATGTATAGAATGTATTTTCAAGTGGATGGGCAAGTTCTCCAGCTCAGGCTTGAGGAAAACAGGAAAACTAGAAATAGCTTAGTCAATAGGAGGGAAAATTTATATTCATAGTGTTTCTGTAGTTACATCAATGAACAGAAGTTGGGGTCTACCTTCAAGTAAGGGGATGGTGCTCTCATGAGACTTTTCTCCACTCCAGTAATCTACCATACTGTATCAGATTATGATAAATGCTACATTTAGTAGCTTCAGAAAGTTTTTATGTGTAAAACTAATGAGGATGAGGAAAAAGAAAATCTAAATACATTTAATGTCTAGCAATTTATTGTAATTGTGACTGAAAACAAGTATTGATGATAATATGCCAAAGCTGTAGTTTAGACTTTGAAATGTTTTCAATTTATCATAAGTTAAATGTGTGGTTGAGTTTGTTTGTTTTTACTGTTTATAAGAAACTTTACTTTGAAATTGTTAAGGAGTAGACAGAGACTCATGATGAGAATGTTAACACTGATCTATATAAATTACTTTGTGACACATGGGGGGATTCAAGTCAATAACTTTAGTCCTAAGATAGCAAATGAAATTAGTTGAGCCTTAGAGATGTAAATGGATTTCTGTGTGTTCAGAGTCTGAATGTATTTTAAAAATACTTGTAGCAACCATTGTTTATTAAATACAAAATAGTTGTGGGTTATGGGTACAGAGAAGAAGAAAACGGTCATCAGGTTTGGGGATTTCATTGTTCATTAGGAGCCAGGAAAGGAGCAAGAAAACTGGATTTCTTTTGTAGGTGTACGTGTCTAAGTGCATCAACATAATTCACGTGTATATAATTGTGTTAAGAAATATCATCCTTAATTGTAAATGTTTACGTTCTGGTTTAGTATGAGTATTGTGTGTCAGAAATCATCCTATTTCAGGAAATATTCATAAATATGTTTTTTAAAGAGTACACAAAGTGTTTTAGCTATGGGAGTACAGGTCTTGTAAAAAAACTGCATTCTTAGAATCATCTGGTACATGAAGGACTACCAAAAGCCCTTTATAAATGTCTGTACTTCAGTACAAACCCTTCTTAGGGGTACCATTGCTCTAACCTGTGTTTTGGCAAATGCCATGTCAGTTTTGAATAGCTGTTTGTTAATTGAGTGCAATAATAACATCTGAACAAATTTTGATAAATCTTTGTGTAATTTTTATAGGGATTCTTAAAGCTCTAAGGATGAGAGAAAATCATAACCTTTAGTGGGATTGTGAAGTGTTGTAATGGAAAGTTGTTCATATCTAGGAGTGCCAAATAAGCTTTAAAACAAGTAGTGTGTGTAGAGCAAAGAAATCAACTCAAACAGCGTGACTTAGCCATATTTGTTTGTTTTATCATTGTTATTAAAGAATCTGCTTTCAGTTGTTTCAAATAATTGTGATTTTTAAACTGAAGCCTAGGACTGAAAGCTAGATACTGTGAGTCAAATTTTGAAGTCACCCCTGTAGAATTTTCATTTTGGAAATCAACAGAGAAATACAGACTGCAAAATGGCATCCATTAGAGTATAAAGCAAGCATAATACTCAAGTAAGAAATAGTTTAGAAAGCCTGAAATTCACATTATAATCATTTACATCTTTCCCCATGTGAACTGTGCATCAAAATGAAGTCCCTTTAAAATGTAATAATAATGCCAGTACATTACATACTGTATCCAAGGGTCCTGCCTTTCTTGGCTGGATAAGAAAATATGTTAGAGCTTCCTTCACTATGGTAAACTTAAAACTCATTTAGTGTACTTTACTCTAGCTTTTGTAGTTAAAATTATGCTTTATTGTTAATGGGCATGGATGAGAGGTTCAAGATTCTGTTTAAATACTGTACTCAAATGATATGGTGGAATTTACATTTTGTTCAAAAGCAATGACATAGTTCAATGCATTGAAGAGAGTGGATTATTTATTGCTTTTTCTTTTTGTGCATTTGTTTCAGGGGTCCATTCAGTGTTGTGCGGCGATGCATCAACAGGGAAACAGGGCAACAGTTTGCTGTAAAGATTGTCGATGTAGCAAAATTCACTTCAAGTCCTGGATTAAGCACAGAAGGTAAGAACAAGAAATGGAGCAAATTGTAAGCAGACAGCTTTTTGGTTTGCCAATTTTATAGTTATTATAACGTATGTTATCTTAAGCTTAATGGCTAGTTTGTAATGAAGTAATTCTCATGTCCTGCTTCAAATTCACCAGAGAATTTCATTTAAATTGAGATACTGTTACTGTTAGCATCTTTTCGCCTAGACCTTCTCGAACAGAACATAAGCTACACATTCGGTAATGCTGAGCTTACATATAGCCATAGTTAAGGTTTTGGAAGGTGACACCAAAGTTACCACATTCTACGTTAGCATATCTTTACTAAAATAGTTTGGTGCATTCGAGGGTATTCTGGTACAGATTTCTAAAGCCAGTAAGTTCTGTCTGTATTCTAGTCTTCATCTGACCCACATTTTAACAACTGTTGAATCTTAGGACACATTTCCACCTTTACAGGAGTATATCTTTCCTTGTTATTTGACAGTAAAATTCAGCCTTCTGGTGCCATTAGGGAATTGCACCAAAAGGACGAAGTAGTACAAAAAGGCTCAAGGACTGATCATGAAGAAAGGAGAAGCCAACAGTAACTATAGTTTCACTGAAGAAATGCGGGAAGCTATTGATGTTTGCATTTTCTGCCTTGGGATTATACTTAAATTTGTTTTTTCCATTCCATGCATGTTATGCTGATATAGTTAAAATTCAAGCTGTCAAGTCATTGATTTAGTTGCCTTACAGTTTCTGTGTTTAGTGGTGTGTCATTTGGGGTTTTTTTGTGGGTTTTCGTTAGTTTGGTTTTGGGTGAGTTTTTCTGAGGGGTGGGTGGGTTGTTCCTAAGATTTTGAATTGTTGTGCATTAGTTTTATAATATTAAGACACATAAGTTATATAAATGAACGTGGAGCAAGTATTGTATCCTCCTGAAAAACAGATAAAAAAATCTGTTTTTCACAGACTCATCCTTTTCTTGTGGACCTGTCTTCAGTCCAGGTTTTAGACTTGTATTTCAAAAACATGTTATTTTTGCTTCTGAACCCATTAGGCTTATTTCTGGTATGGCATTCCTTCAACACGCTGGGAGAGAGCCGTGCCTTGCAGCCAGCATGGTGATACTTAGATAAAATAAACATTAAGTAACTTGGCAGGGGGAAGTAGTATTTGTAAACTACACTGAAGCGTATGCTGCCATTGAATGGTAAGATTAATCATTTGGAACATTCTCTAACTCAGAGCTGTTTTCTGCAAGATCACTTTGAGGGCTATCTCTTTACAGCTTTGCCATGCACAATCTTTCTCTGCTGCACAGGAGTGGGAGTGTGGGACAACTGTCAATTATAAACCAAGGAAAATCCCTGAAGAAGATGACTTGTAAAGTCAGCTTCACTCAGTCTGCTATGCTCTAAAACTTCCTAGTCTTCAGCTTATATTTGATTTTGATCCTGCAAGTTCAGGAAAACAACCCCTTGGAAAGACTTAGAACTCCTTTGTTTTCATTACAGAGAAGTCTGAAGGAAGGGCTATTTCAACATGAATGATTCCATTCAATAACGGTCTGTATCAGGCAGCAAATATGGTGGTTTTGAGCTTGTGAGGAAGTTGAACGTGGGAGATATTTTAAAAGACAGACTGATTGTTGGTCTAAACACTTATTTCTTGCATTAGTGGAACCTGCCTTACCACAATAACAAAAGCAATCAAGCTTTGAAAAATCAGGTACTGTATACTAATCCGAGTTTATCAATCAGTACTAACATGAGCATTTGTGGTATGGGATAGAGCAGTCACTAGCTTACAAGGTAAACTTTTATCTAGTATAACATTATTTCCACAAGGTTATATAAGACTATTAACTTGTAGGATGCATATAGACACAGATCTTAAGTCTGTGTGCATCTTTGCAATGGATTATTAATAGGAAAAAAAAAAAAAAGTAATTCCATGCAACAACTCCTTACAGCTAACAAATCTAATTTAGACTAAATTCCGTTGAATTTAAGTATTAGTATTCATGATCTTGAGTACTGTGTACTCAACTCAACCTCTGTAGTGATGTAATTTAACAATATTAATGAAGTCAGTTGACATTTTGTCACTGTTCAAGTGGCTGCATGATCTACTGGGTTAATGTTGGCTATTTTACGTGATGAAGTATTTTACTACAGTTCACCATGCTTTCATATTGCAGAGTACCAAAAAATGAAAACACACTTAATAAAATGTGAAGCTTGAATATTTTTAGAAATAAATGAGAGTGTCTTATACTGTTCTATTTAGAGGATTCATATGGAAGAGGACCTGATGCTTAGTAAGCTACTTTATTCATTGAGGTATCGTAAAAAACAGTGTAAATTTCTTTTCAAATGCAACTCGTAGTTGATATACACAAAACCTAGAAACGTGTAAAAAAGCATTCTTCTTATCTGAATTTGTTATAGCTCACATTGGCTACCTTTTGACTGTCCATTTATTCTACTTCTCCTTGTATCCCATGAATTTTCTTTTTATTTTTCTCTGCATGACTTGCATATCTTGCTTTTAATTAGGTTTTCTAAAGTATGTTGGAGATTTAACTAGCAGCATACTCCCAGAGTTAAAATAAGGTCCAGTCTTGTTTCATGTCCTTATTAATGGCATGGATGATGAGACAGGATGTGCCCTCAGCAAGTCTGCAGATGGCACAAAAGTGGGAGGAATGGCTGATATAACAGAGGGTCGTGCTGCCATCCAGAGGGAGCTAGACAGGCTGGAGAAAGGGGAAGACAGGAACCTCATGAAATTCAGCAAGGGGATGTGCAGAGTCCTGCAGGTGGGGTGAAACAAGACGAGGCATCAGCTGGAAAGCAGCATGGCAGAAAAGGACCTGGGATTCCATGTGGCCATGAGCATAAATCACCAGTGTAAATCACCTTGCTGTAAAGAGGACATTACATTAGACAAATAATTGGCTGTTTAACTTCTTTCTTATTTCCTTCAGGTGTTAAATTATTTTTTCAGTGCTTTGGTTTATATAGACTGCTTGGTGAGTAGTTTGAGCATAAATTGTAAATGTACAGCAAACTGTAGTTTTTAAATCTAGGAAACTCTTCATTGGTAAGTAATCAAACACAACAAAGTAATCTCCCCTGGAAAATAAACCATAAACTTAAACCTCATAGCATATCTGTTAAAGAAAATATATCATGCTGGGTCTAACAGCCTGAGAGAGACTGCTGCAGCTCCACATCTCTAGGTCCATCCCACACTGAAATTATGTTCCTAGCAGGTGTGCATATGCACCACATATTCAACAAGAGAAAAAGCTCTCCTACAAACACTGGTCTCATGTTCCTCTCCATGGTTGAGCAAAATGGAGATATATATTATATATGTGTATAGGGTTGTTCCTGCCTAGCAGCTGGGCTCAGACATTGGTGCTGATGCTTTCACACCCAGAGCTGTCTCTTGGAGTCCCACCAACCTTGTTGCTCTCAGACCCCTTCACTTACACATCAGCTTGTCTTGGTCTCTGCTGGTGATTTCATGCTCTGTTGCACAATTGTGTTTGCTCCAGATGCTGGCACCACAGCTCCACATGCACATAGGTGTACAAAGAGGAAAACAGTTGAAGATGTAGACTAATGACGAGACAGGGCAGACTGCAGTGATCATGCACAAGGCCTTCTTACATGTGAATGGGCTCTTTTATTCTTATGTTCCTCTTTTATGACACTTCTTTCTCCCTAAATCTCAATTTGACTACCTTTGATCTTCCCCTGAATGAATCAAAATATGTCATGTAATATCAGAGTGCTCTTCCCCTGCATCTCATAACGTGTCTTAACACCCCTTGGCAGCAGTCTCCTTATTCTAAATGATGATCTGGAGGGCTGCTCTGAGTGAATTCTCGTAATGGGTTTCACGTTGGGCCAACAAGGCTGAAACTCTCCAGGGACAGCTCTGTGAGGAACTCTGGTTATCCTGTCCTCTGTAACCTTAATAGAGGTTTTTGCCTGCTCTTGTGCCCCTGTGCTCCTTCTTCTGTGATGAGCCTAGGAGAAGCTGAGCAGGGCATCATTTGGGCTTCCTTCATCCCACACACCATCGTGTCTGTGCTTTTTGTGGGTGTGTAAACCAAGTTTTATCCCATAAACTAACAACATTCTTCTTGTCTGAGACCCTAGTTTAGTTATGCTTGTCTTCTTGCTTAAAATGCAAGAAAAATCTAGGCTGGAGTGGAAGGAAGGAAGATATTAGTACTTTGGCATTCATATAGTAGTAAGTAATGCCTGGAGCTTTTTCAGGTATGATAAGACAAATGATAAAGGTGCATTTATTAACCCTCTTTGCAAAACAAATTCAGAATTGAATTAATGTAAAGAATTCTGGAAACATACTTTAAAAAAATATTCTCTCAAGTCTTCATTCTTAAACAGTGTTGTCTTTAATCTCTGTACAGAATGCATGAGGTACATCCAGTTTCTGTTCTGAAAAATGAAAATGCTTTCCAAAACACTTCTGTCTTTGTACCCAGCCTGTATTCATCTAACTAATCGTGATGCTTGCCAATAGTTGTCCAGAAATAGGCTTCTAACTGTGCTTGCCATAATACAGGCTGGTTTCAAGCATAGAGAAGCTAATAAGTATCAGCTGTATTTTCAAATATTTTCTGTTTGCATGCAAGCATGTGTTCTGTTCTGGTTTACACAATCACAGAATATAAGATTAATTGCAGCTGAGATGCAATTTCTGTTAATTCATTGATCCACAATGACCCTTCTTTGACACTTTAGTTATTGTTATTTTCTGAACCTAAAAGCATGTCAATGTGATATGGTAAATAATTGCCCCTGTTCATTGTCACTATTCTAGAAATACATTGCATGTTAGAATGATAAACCTGTGTCCTGCCACAGTAGGCAGCTCTGGCAGAAGTTCAGTCTCTTAAGTTTTGTGATCTTTGCCTTGGATAGTTTACATCCTGTGAAAATCTTGTCTAAAATCTTCCTTTTTCCAAAAGAGAGATGTCAGGGCTTGTGATCCACAATCTCCTATTCTTTTGTACTTTTCATAGTTCTTGCAAAAGTTTGGATGGAGACCTCATCATCTTGGTTGATTTTCCAACAAATGTTCTACAAACATTCTACCTGAGGCTATTCTGCATGTACTGGTACTTTTCCTAGATTATGCATGAACAGTGTTTTGACCTATAGGTGGTAGAAATTTGTTGAAGTAAAGAAGCATTAGCAAACACTGATGGACCTTTTAAGTAATAGCTTATAAAATGGAGGTGTCTTTTTGATATGTAAGATGTGTACTTCTATTCATTATAATATCCATACATGTGCAGCTTAAAAATCTAGATTGGATTGCCTTTCTTACTTCAAAACTAAAATCATTTGCTTTTACGATTAGTAAAAATGCAGATGATAAACAAAAATGCATACCTTTAATCACATAGAAATATTTTTCAATCATGACATTATAGTGACAAGTAGACAGCCTAATGGTTGATATAAATTGCTGAAAGTTGTATCAGTATTTGTAAATAAAAGCTCTTAATTTTGTATGTCAATTTGCTGAACATGCGCTTGTGATTTAAAATAAGAGAAGTTTGCTGAAACTAGAACATATAGCAGAATCTTTCTACCACCTATTTGGTCTTCCATCTGAAAAATTAAAGGAAAAAAATGGTAACAGTAAAGGCCAGCGACAGACTGTTTTGATCCATGCTGCAGTTACAAAAAGTGAACGCTGATTTTTGTGGAAGCTAACAGTCTAGCTCCTGTATCATAAAATATTTATAGTTAATGCATAAAGTATGTAGAAGTTGAAATCTCCATAGTATGTCATTATGTGGAAGAACAGAAAGTCTGAGAAGAAAGTTCAACATTTCTGAAGCTTGGGAATCGTTCAGTATACCAACTGTGAAAAATAATGTAGATAAACTTAGCACATGTTGAATTGCACAAATGTACGGGTATCCATCTTGTGTCATTCGGTGACTTTAGTCCGCTTGTAAAATTGTCAATAGTTAGCTGCATTTTCCAGGATAAGAGGTGCTTCATTACTCTGTGGGGAAAAAAAAAATGTCTTATATTCTTTTTAGTATAGAAAATCTTTTCAATAGAAGGAAAGCAACGTTTAAGAGGAACAATCAAGTTATCCTGATACAAAGGAGGATAGAAATATTTGTCACTTAGAATCTACCTTGTAAAGACAGTTTATGAAATGATATTTGCTAGCAGAGGAGAATATTGATGATTTTTAGCTTCTCAATTTTGAATAAATCAGAGACTTGAAGATTCTGAAGAGAATGATGTACTTAATTCTGTTTCTTAAAGACTTTCCACATTTCATCTGCCATACTGATCGTATTGTGTTAAAGTAAAATATTATCATGTCAGCTGTCTTTCGGTATATTAATAATTATAATAGAAAGTGAGATATAAACAGTAATCGATTATGTATACAGTTAAATTTAAGATTAAAAATAAAATTCAATTAATGCACAATATTCAGTTTTATCTTTTATGCTGCATTGAAATTCCACATAATTCTAGATTTAATACTGTTACATATATAGTAAGTGACACTAGAAACTTAACTGGACAACTGTCAGTTCTCCCTTTGCAGTAGTAGAATAGAAAGTATATGGTTTTAAAACACTTTGTTCACTTAAGTACCTACAAGATAAAAGGATAAGAACATTCAATTTTATTTAAGCGCATTGCAAGATACTTGCATTTTCATAGGGTTATGGCATAGCAGTTTTTTTCATGCCAAAGGTTGTAGGAGATTTCCATTTTTACAGATCAGTGTATTATTACAGTTTTAGCACTCTGAAACAGGACTTACTGGTGTGTCTTTTTCCAGCTGTGAGCCATTTATTTTAATGAAGGCACTTAACAGGGACACCCGGATAGCTTACTTATATAGGTTGTATACTATGTATTCGATTTCCTAATATGAATCCAACCAAGAAATACACACAGTGAAAGTAAGTAAATTGGTAGTATAAATAAAAGTACTGTGATGTATAGTTGGTTTACTTAAAAATCTGTGGCAGAGATTTTTCTTGGAGATGGAATTTTAAAATCGCTTCATACACAAATAAGATTCAAGGCATCCTTCTTGGCTGGGGAGAAGATTACTATGTATGTGGTTTGCCTAAAGTATTCAGTAGTCAAAGTTTTTCTTTTTTGAAGTTGTTTTAGAGGAAAAATCCTGATTGCAAATGAGGTTGGTGCAAAAAAGTGATATTCTGTTCATTCACAACACTTTAAAATATGTTTAATTGTATAATTAAGGATTTATTTTTAATGCTTTTCAGAACTGAGGAATTTAAGATATATTCCAAATTCCACAGAAAGCTACTGGCAAATTCAGCAATATAAAATCTAAGCCTTTTGATTCCTTCTGTTTGCCAGGAAGACTGACGAAATAAAGTTAAACAATACATTGTCTGAGAGAACCAATTTTTGTGGATTTCTTAATATCGGTCATCTTTAATATTGCTTGTGGTATGGTGACGATCAACAGTTGCAGAAGCTGGTAAAAATATTGCTTTAGTCTGTAATATCATAAATAGTGAAAATGGCTAGTGAAAATGGCTTATGAAGTGCTGTGTTGCTTAAATTGCTGTAAATACATTTTCTTTTGCCAAATCAAGCAAGCATTTGAGTCCAGTGTTACCACCACATGGAATTTTATTAAAATATGTATGTGTTTCACATCCGTGTTTTCAGATCTCTGCAGGTTGCCATCACTGTATTCTCTTTTGTCCTCCTAGTTCTTTCTGAAAAGCTGCAACAAACTGGAGCTTCTGTTTCCAGCACAGGGTTGGACAAGTGGGGTTGACGTATTTGGAGAGAAGCTTTTCATCTCTGCTGCTGTAGTTTTGCAAGAATGTCTATTCTTATAGTGCTACGTGTCGATAGGGCACCTACTATTTCTTTCTCTCAGAAGCTTATCTGTTGGAAAGGAAAACCAGGGAAGAAACTGTTATGCCCTGGAAATACAGCATGCTAACATCTAGGATTATTAGGTGCCACTTACCATCTGTGCTGTGTGTGGGTGAGTCTCACTGCTTTGCGTCTCCCCTCACCACCTCAGAAAGGCTGGCTGAGCTGATTTCATAGCTCCTTGCTGCTGAGGGGGGAGGGAAAGTCCTGTTTCTTCAACCCAGATTCCTTACTGTACATTCCTACCACTTTGTTTGCAATGGCTTTGGTTCTTTTCTGACCTCTGAACAGATCCGTTTTCATTCAAGATGGGGAAAAATGTGAAAAGAGGTCTTGTACCCTAGGTCTCATCATCTTTAATTTCTTTTTAATTGGCTTGCTTCCTTGTTTAAAACACTGTTAAGTTTAAAGAATCACCTTTTTAAGGGAAAAGCATATGCAAGTTTTGTTTGAATATTCTACTGGGAATTTTGATACTGACTTCAGAGAAAAATGTTTCTGTATGTTGTATATCTAGAGTCGGAGATAATAAACCAGTCTAGGATACTTGTAAAAACAAACGAGAAGTTCACTTGTAATGATTATCGGTGGCTCTTTGTTTAACAGAGGAATGCAAACTGGGGTTGGAGTAGGAGCTATAGAAGCACTTGTAACTAGCAATGGTTGCTCCACAGTTCTTTCCTGAACAGCTCAAAAGCATTGTCTGGTTTTTATTTTTGCCTTAAATAACAAGCAAGGAAAATAGCTGAAGAAACTGCATGCAGAAGGTAGCATTAACAAGGAATTTCTCAGTTTGGCCATGTTTTGTTCATGGATGTGAAGTTATTCATGTGACTGGCAGTTCTCAAGGACAGCCTGGTTTCCTAAGGTCATTCATTCAGTTGAGGTTTACTGCTTTTGGGTCGTCAATACCAACACATACAATCAGCTTCAGCCCTTGCACTTTCCTCCTGTTCCTTCTTAATCACCTCCTTGCTCCTCTTGCTCTAGACTTGTTCCTTTTGTTTGTTTGGTTTGGTTTGGTTAGGATTTTGGAGTTTTTACTGCCTTCTCGTGAATATGCTTCCAGAGGGGAGAGGTGAAGTTCTTAGGTTTAGAGATGCTATATGCAATGGGCTTATATTTTGATCTGTTGTGGAGCCATCTATAGCTGGCTATGGCCAGCATGGGGCAGGCCAAGGTCTCTGCCCACAGAGGCCATTGCTGCAGAACCCTACCACCAGCACCTGGATAGTTAGGCCTAGTGCACCCCAACGCGTGCCCCACTACACTCAGGGATTTGTGTGATTTCACACTCTTTCTCTTTTCAGTCTTTGCCAATCTTGCTTTTCACTGTCCTATTTTAAGACGTGGGCATGTGCTGTTGTCAGGTAATGCTCGAGTAAATTAATTACAGGGGAAGTACAGCTGGAGTTCAGCCCTGAGTACTGCTGTATTCCTTTGCCTTTTACAACATAGTAGAAATTTCTGCCTTGATTCCGTTTTATTTAATAATTTCATTCTGTTGAGCATAATTCATAACAACTTTTGATGAATTTATGACTGTTAAACAGTCAGAGCTACTCACTGCTTCAGGGCATGGTAATCAGGGTTGCAAATGCTGGTCTGTAGACTGAATGTACGCACATACATGTGCCAAGATATGCAACAGTGTTAGGAAAAAAGTACTTACTATTCTATGACTTTTTAATATAGAAATACCATGCATATTGAAAACTTACACATTTTAGGTATTCTACGCAGTGCCAACTAGTGTTAAAATTAGTATCTTTAGCAATACAAAAACTGAAGGGGAGATATTGTTTATAAAATCAGGTATATTCTGTTCTAGTGTTTGGAAATGTTATAGAAAAGAGCTTTAGAGCTGGTTTTGATACAGTGACAGCTTCTAGGAAGTCATAGTCGTTGTTTACAGTCACTAGTATGTTGTGGCAATCATGAATGAATACACCAGTCAAATTAAATTAAAATGCTATTAGAAAAAAAATGCTGTCTTAGTGATGCTTTGAGGGTTTTTGTTTTGCAGCTTGCAGAGCAGTCACACTGGTAGCATGGACCATTAGAGAGTTTAAGCTGGGTTGTTGTCCCTTCACATCTGGAATGATCTAGTGCCTGCTTTCTGTTTGGTTTTGGACTTCTTTGTGGGCATTGAGAATTGCGTATTGCATTTTGATGTGGTTGCATAATGTGACAGCCGTTGTAACACCATGGAAAAGAAAGAAAAAAAAGGACTGGCTTTGGTTGTGTAGAATAACTTGTGTTCTTCTTCAGTTATCAAATACAAATCGTTGTTTTCATTTGCTCTGTAGGTTGTTGCACAAAGGCTGTATCAGAAGAATGATATGAGGCCAGGTGGCTTGTTTGAGTTGTTAAAGCAACGTAATGTATTCCAGCCATCTGAACAGTTTCTAAAAAGGATGGCATAGTTCATGTAATCCAACTTCAAGAAAGCTTGTAAAAACAATCAAACTCTGTTCTAGGTCTTTTTTTTCATAAGCCTGATGACTGAATGGGTCCCTGCTGGCTCTTGTTGCAACTCCCTGGCTTGTTAGATCTTCAAAGATGATAGAAAACTATTTTTTTTTTCCCTTTTATCAGATACTACACCGATAATTTTTATTAATGTCCATGACCATTGTTCAGCAGATTTTAATTATTGCTCTAAGTCCAATTCAAAGATGTTTTTTGCTGAAGGTCTTGTTACTTAGAGCGGTGACTGTACTGCAGATGTCTTAAAGTAATGGAGGATGTGTGTATACAAAAAGCAGAATCAGATTTTTGAACTTTCTTGTAACAATATATCCATGCAATGATTTGAATATAAAAATGCATTTTCAGTCTAGAGATGGAACAGGTTTTATTCATATTACGAGACAACTAGTTTTATGGCATTTTTATCACGTATTATCTGTATTATGAGAATTGGAAGATGAATTTGCAGTTAAAAAGTGAAACAAAGAACGTAGTCTATGGGAGAAAATATTGTTATGTTTCTACAGTTCTTACATTCTTACCTATACAGAGTAAGTTAAAGCTTAGTCAGTGCTCTCATTCAAATCCATGGGTCATAGTAACTGTCTTCAAAGTTTAATTTGGTATATAACTTCTTCAACTTTAGGCACATATTTTTGCAGAACCTCTAGAAAATTAGTTCTTAAAACAGGGACTTGTTGTCTGTTGCTACCATCCTTTGATTTTAATATTCATTGCTAGCAGCACATTGTACTTTTGTCTGACTGTACTTAAGACAGTAAAAGCATCACTTGACAAGTATTCCTTGTGGTAAGAAAAGATTTAAATGGATTCCAGTTTCATTATTTTTTGTGGTGCTTGGAAAAGTGAAGATGAAGGATGATTTAATTTAATGAATCACATCTCAAGGACATTGTAAGGTGGAAAGCTTTAGGTTCAGATTCAATGCTAATGGTTCAGAGGTTTAAAAAAAATGTTGAGAGTTTCAGTGTTTTTCTATCTTAAGAATGTTATAATGCAGTTCTTATATTTTACAATCATTTTACCTAGTAATTACAAACAGGCTTTCCAAGCTGATCGTACTGTGTGACAAAACATGGGATACGTGTGAGCTGTATGAATTTTTCTGTACTCTGAGGCTTTTTCCCCAATTAGTTGTTAATGGATGAAGATTTTTATAGCAGGATGATTTAAGCAGCCAAATACTACTTTTCTTTGGTAAATGCAGGCTGGGTACTGTAGCTAGTAAGTAAAAAGAAGTCCTGTAATAGGTACAGTTGGATGTGTTAGAAGGGATGTGGATATGTGAAACATGCACAGTGACCTTGTATCTGTCGAGGTTTGTGAGTTCTATCTTAGTATCATTCCAGAACTGACCCTTTTGCTAAGTATCAGCATCAGTTTCTTGCCACTCTGTTTCTGGGACTGTTTATTAGCATTTCCGCAGCTTGTGTTTAGCTGAGCTAATAAATCCTCTAGAATCAGGGTCACTGTGACTTTTAAGTGACTTTGCATGGAGCTAGCTCAAGTCCATCACTGTTTATTAATTCAGGTATTGACTGGAAGATACTGTACTGTATCATCATGCCCTGAAGCAGCATAGCTGTTTTGCATATAAGCTAATAAATTCTGCTAGACTTGAACTGGCTTCTAATATTGTTTCACATGCATATAAAACTTGAATAACAACACACAGATTTTCAAATTCAACTTTTATTTCTAATCACGGATAATCATCTCCTCACTGTAATAGTGAGAACTCCTATGCCTTCTTCAGTGTCGCATGTTCCCCTGCCTACTGCAGTGTTCTGGGAAATTCAAGTGGTTGTACAGCATGGGACAAGAACAACTTGTTTCACCAGGAGAGGTTAGTGAAAGATGGAAGGTCAGACTCTGGGCTAGTATTTGCTTCTCCTTTGGGGAAGGATAAGGAGTGCATCTTGTGCAACTATGCTTCAGATTATTTTCAGGATCTGGATGGTAGTATACTCAACCTGTGAGTCATGTGTTGACATGTTTAAACAGAGTTTTTATTTTGTTGTGTAGGCAGGAAAAGTGGTCTAAAGTACCTATAGAGTGGGTCAGTGGTCTCTTAATTCAGGTGGCCTGTGTGAGCGTTGTGTTTTACGTTTCTAAGTACCTTGTCATGTCAATGAAAATCTTTATCCTAGTGATATTTAATGAAGACAGATATTTAAACTTCTTTTTTCCAGCTTGTGGGGAAATGAAATTTAGTTCTTTCTGTTTCAGTTCTTTCTTTTAACCCTAATAGCTGTTTCTTTAAATCCTCTTATAGATCTCTGTTTTGCAGAGTATACAGATTATGATTAGTTGCTCTACTTGGGTTGTCTTCTAAAAGATAGTAGTGGGTGTATCCTTTGACCACTTAATCTTTATACAAGCTTCTGGTTGCTCTTGCACATAAGAGCAAAATAAGTGCTTTCTGATAGCATTCCAAGTTACACTGGTGGAATTAGCTGACTGAACTGTTTGTTGTTTTGTTTTGTTTTTAACTCCTTTTGGCTAAGTAAGAATTCCAGGTATTTTTTTTTTTTTTTTACCTTCACTCATCACCAGAAAATAGAGAGTGGAAATGAAGTACAGATTTCTTAATTCTTTGGTGAGATTTAGGTAATAAACCTAAATGTGGATTGATGAAGAATTGTCCCTTGAATATCATTAGACTCATGTGAATGTTTTCAAAGAAAATACTTTTCAGATGGCCTTTAATTGAAATAGCATTCAAATTACTGTACAAAATTGTCATTGGATAGATTCTTCATGCAGTTATGTTGCATCTGTCAGTTGTACAACCCAAGACAAGTTAAAACCTTATTCCTAGCGGTGTGACTTACGACAAAATTTGAGCTCGGTGGCACCAGTTTAGTTACTAGTATTTAATTATTGTGGAATAAAAAGGAGGGGTATGTTTGAAGGGCACAGATTTCAGAGGCTTGAAAAGACTATGACAACTACACAAGTGGCAAAGGGAAAGTGGGGATGGGGGAGGGGAAGAAGTACTATACTTAATAGGAAGTACATAGAAGTGTTTATGAACATGTGAAAGTAACAAGTTTAGATGACATTTTGTTATTTTTTTGGCGTGAAATCTTGAAAAAGCTGGTAAATAATACATCCTGTAGTGTTGTTTTTTTTTTGATTACTGGACTGATGCGCACACTTCTAAAAAAAATTGCTTTATAATGGGTCAGTTAACAAAGGAAAAAAAAAGTCCATAACTTTTGGCAATAATTGCAAAAGGAAGCACATGCAGAAGTTTGTGCAAAACAAAACTAGCTTTTTCTGATTTCACAGAATCACAGAATGTCAGGGATTGGAAGAGACCTCGAAAGATCACCTAGTCCAATCCCCCTGCCTTAGAAGGAACACCTTGATTAGGTCACACAGGAACGCGTCCAGGCAGGTTTTGAATGTCTCCAGAGAAGGAGACCCCACAACCCCTCTGGGCAGCCCGTTTCAGTGTTCTGATACCCTCACCATGAAAATTTCATCTCCTATTTATGTGGAACCCCCAGTGTTCCAGCTTGCACCCATTGCCCCTTGTCCTATCATTGGATGTCACTGAGAAGAGCCTGGCCCCATCCTCCTGACACACACCCTTTATGTATTTATGATTTGGACTACTGCTGCTTTGAAGGAGTTTTCTGGTTTCTGACATTGGTCTGTTACTGAACCCAAGCAAAGGTTTTGTTAAGGCATTTTTTCTTCAGGGCTAATATACCACTCTACATGACCTCCTAGTTAGTGAGAGTTTATATCATCCTTAAAAATTATCAGATTGTTAACTATTACTTAGCATGTTTCTCCTCAGTGCATTGTAGATTCTGTTCATCGTAGAGTTTGATATGCTGTGGAAAGAGCTTTTGGTACGCAGCCTGGTACAGCAACATATAGTCCAATTTGCATTAAATTACCTGAGAAAAACTTCAAAGTAACCTGTCCTGCATGTTGTGCTACCACGACTAAAATGCTGTCATTATCTTAAGTACCTGGCATTGTAGAATTGATTCCATGAGAGCAGATTGATAATTTCAATTCAGCTTTTCCTCGACTGTCTGGACTCTAACGCTATGGACGGAATATACCAGTCCATTTCTAACATCAGTGAGCAACTGGTTTAGTGTTGCTTGTGCAACGCCCAGGAGCTCTAGACCAAAGAAGCTTTAATCCAATCAAACAACTAACTTTTGTCTGTATGACAGACATCCAGGACAACTGATTGTGTTTTCTGGGTTACTCTAGGCTCTCTGTTTCTGGATTATAGTGTTCAGTAGCAGCAGTCTCATAGCTTCTTTAACTCTTCCTAGAACAGAAGTTAGGAAAAGTTGGTCTGAAGTAGCTCAGTCTGGTAAGGATAGATTTCCTTTGTGTATTCCAGACTTCCTGTAAAACTGAGATTCTTTGTTGTTATCAGGGTAAATTTCCCTGATACTGTGTTCAAGTTAAAACTAAGCTACAGAAGAAAACATGTTTCAAACAAAAGCAAAGCTGGAAACATTAAGATTGTAAGCAAGTAACTTAATTATAAATAATTAACTAACATTCTTTTCTTGATAATGCTGTTTTTGAGAGCACTTATTTAATGTAAACGTTGCTCTCCCTACTGAAAACTCATTTAAAGGGCTGCATATTCTAACCTTTAGCTAACCTGAATTGCCTAGGAAAGTTTTGGTCAAAATGTTGAGGAGTTGTCCAAGTTTGCTGTAGAAATTTTCTGCCAGTTTGAATTTAATTTTGATAATGATGCTTTTAGCACATCCTCAGATATTATTGGGGGTTGGATCTCGATGATCCTTGAGGTCCCTTCCAACTCAAGCCATTCTGTGATTCTTTCATTCTACACCTGTATTGCCATTGCCTAAGACTGAAGAGAACACTTAAACACATCCATGCACATGCACACTCCTGAAGCAAAAAAAAAAAAAAAAAAAAAACAACTCTGGGAGTGGGAGTAAATGGGGTGAGAACAAATACATAATCTGGTGTAAACTTGGAACAGCAGAAATTCCAGTGATTTCAACAAATTATTTGCAAGCTCTAAGATTTTAGGTCTTTTCAGTGGACTTCAAAACAGTAAGTACACCGCTGTTAAATTCTGTGGATTACTGGGGAAACTTCTGGCTTACAGCAGCAGGCTGTGTTTCAATTTGTTACAGTTGTGTAACGCAGTTATCACAGTGTGCAGCGCAAGAGACGACCTGTGTAATCATCAGCTTTGAATGATTCGTTAAGCTTGCAGGAGAAAAGGTTCTCCTACATCATCCCTTGCTTAGCCCTGGCTGCATCTTAATTATTTTAAGGTGGAATACATTTGTTTTTATTCTTAGGTCTGAATTCATTGTTAACCAGATTAGCAGTTTAAGACTGGCCAAACTGAAAGCTTTCTACAGCTAAGTAAATGTAGATGCCTTTTGTGTTCAGTTGCTACATACCAGATCAAAGTAAGAGCTGTGTTGCCACCTAGTGAGAAATCTGTAGGCAGTCATGTTGACTTGGAGCTGTAAACTTTGCAAATCCTGGGGAAGAAAGAGAAATAGGACTTGATTATAAAATTATCAGCTTTTAGACATTTCAGTAAAGAAAGCCATTGTAACTTTGCAGTTGAGCGTTTTGTCTCTTCAGACACATAGCATTCTTTTATCAGATATGCACCTTGTGTTTTAACTATGGTTTCTTTTCTCTTTTTAAGAAATTCCAGAGCACATTCTGACCGATCAGCTGCTGCACACCCTTACACTTAGCTCTGTTAAAAAATTCATGGTGTTTTCATGAAGTGTTTAAAATTGCTGTTTGTGATGTAATAACGTGGTCTATGGTAATTGGAAAGGTGTTGTGTTTTACATCTTTATGCAGTGCTGCATATCTGGTAGTAACATGAGATTTAATGTAATATATTTATCAGCAGTGAATGCACTTTCATTCTGTGATTGATCGTATCTTAGTGACTAATTTCCTTTCATTAATTATTGAAAACAGAATGGAGATAGGAAAAAGAAACTGTCTTAGATGTTACAGCAGAGTTTCCCGAATGTTTACAGTAATCCTCCATTTCTGTTTGAATGTCCAAACTTCTGACAGAGAGAACCCTCCTTCCTCCATTTTAAATTAATTTATGGGTTTTATAAAACTACTTCAGTTTATCACAATCCTACTTGAGTTTTAACGCGCTCTTGAAACTGCTGCTTAGCAGCCAAGAGAACCACTAACACTGTTTTGGAATGCAGACTGTTCACTTAAAAAACATACAAACAAAACAGACAAATTGTTGAGGAAGTCTTGCTCTTCTTCTTTTCTTCCTCTGTTCTCCTACCTCATTAACCCTGCTGTTATAGAGTAAAACTTGAGGATGTAGAACATATAAAATTTCGGATTAAAGATATGGGCGTATTCTTGCTTGAGAAAGATTATAGTATGCTTTTTGTAAAAAAAAAAAAAAAGTTGCTAAGAATGATTATTTAATTAATTGAAACAAATGTGTTTAATTATCTGCAATAGGCAGCTGTTAATACTCTTTCATACATTCTTAAACACTTTCTTATTAGTTCAAATTGATTCATTATTCAAATACAGCATCATGTACATGAAGCATTGCTTATTTGTATTCCAATAAAAATGAGAAAATGAATAAAAGAAGGGAAATTTTGCTTTCATGGGCACAAACTAACTTACCGTGTCTATTGGGTATGTGATACTAGACAAGTCTGGTGGCTGTACTGGAAGTCATGAGAGAGAAGTGTTTTTTGAGAACCAATTTTATGTTCTTCATAGCTGATGGAGTGTGAACAGGAGGAGGAGGACTGACTTCTTAAGTGTCCGATGATATCCAGCTCAACATGGAAGTCCATTACTATGTTGATATTTACCTCCAAACACTGAGAAAAAATAGAATAGAAAGAAGAAGTTATTCAGAATTTAACAAGCATCTGTAAAGTTTGATTCCATGAAACTGAGATTTCCAAAGGTTTCTGCATGAAATCAGAAATGCAATCTGGTTTCTAAGTATTAGCTGTTAACTACGTTTTCCCTTTGTCCCTTCTCCCACCTCATGCTCC
>PPHD01000350.1:0-30416 GCA_002909625.1 Bambusicola thoracicus | reverse complement strand
CCCCCCCCCCCCTTTTTTTTTTTTTCACAGTAGCCTTAAAAGAAAAGATACTGAAGATTGATTATCTACGCTATCATTGTAAATGTTGATTACCAGGTTGTTTGTATCAAGGGCTGTTTGTGACCTATGCTCATTTCTTTTTTTGTATATATTTGGAAGTTGCAGATAGATTATGAAGTATAGGATTTGATGTTGACTCAGCAAGAGGTGTGTTTGTATGCTTATACTTATGTTTTGCAACATCCTAAGCAGCTCATAGTGCTGGCTTTCATGGTCATGTTTGTTTTCTCCTTCCATATTCCTGTCCTTGATTTTATGCCGGCTTCTATATGATCATTTCACACAACAGAACACTGAGCCAGTGGTAACACACCAAAGTGCTTTGGTGTGTGGTATGACAAGCTCTAGGCTGCTGCACAGTGGAGCAGAGGGCAAGAACATGCATGGGATAAACAGAAACAGCAAGCAGTTACATCAGCTTGGCTACTGTGAAGCTTTAGTCACCCCAAAGTCTATGGGAGGGGTAGCAGGAAAGCTTTTACTGCTTGTTGAGGCCAGGAGTCATTACTTGGTGACATGTAAGCATTCAGTGAGATATCTGTTGCATATCTGACATAGGAAGACACTGCAGTTTTGTTTAAGAGAGATGGAAGTATTCTCCCGTGTAAGAAATAAAAGAAAAATCTAAGGGGCAGAAACATCACTGGTTCTTTCTTACCGACTTACTTGCAAAAAATGAAATTTGCTAAGTCACATGGATTTTTTTGTTGACTGGAGTTATTGGTGAACAGTATCTCCATCTTTATCTCAACCTGTGAGCTTTCTTGATCTCTTACTGTGTAATCCCTTCATCTTGCTACTAGAAGAAGAGTGAGAGTTTAGTTGCCAACCAAGGCTAATCTACTACAAGACTAATGCCAACTTATTTGCAGAGCTGAAGCAGTTGGTACCAAGGTACTAGCATCTGTATTTTATATTCTTCAGAGAACTTTCTTTGAGCTATGACTAGTCTGACCTTGTGACCTGAATGACTGGAGTACATCGAGCACGTTTCTGAAGCATATAATTCAGTTAAGTTGGGTCTCATTGAAGTGGACATCAACTTCTCTGGAATGCGTACCAAAGGATAGTAGATGCAATGACTTGGAGATGTGCTTCAGGAGTATGTTCCTGACCCAAAATAAAAATGGGATATGCTTATGGTTAACCAGCTCACAAACTGTGGTGTTGCTATCTGCAGTTTATAGCCATGGGAAGTTTTGAAATCTTCACTGAGTTACAGTGACGTTAATTGGTGGATTTTGATAGATGATTAAAACAGGAATAAATTCTCTGATTAAAAAAAAAAAAAATTTAGAACTTAGTACTACCATATCTATTATACATAATCACATTCTCACTGTATAAAACATATAGAATTGTTTTAAGCAAGGAGTTTACTCACATAGTTAAATGAAGCACTAAAAATACGTAAAAACATTTTATGGTGTTGTCAGAGAAATTTTTAAAGCTTGTCCTTTGTCTTGCCTTAAGATGTGTTTGGCTAATATTTGTTTATTAGTGAAAGATGATATTCAATACATAAGGTTTGCCATCATGGTACATGCCACCCTCACGCCCCTTAAAGCTGGCTTAAGCTCTTGGCAGATTCTTGAGGTGTCCTGAAACTTTTTTGGGTGTTAGGAGGAAGACGTGTTTTGACTCAGGATGAGCAGGAAAAATGCTTAAAGGTTTAGAAAACTTCACAGGAAATAAACAGTATTTGATATGATTATCAGAATGCTAAGTTACCGACAATGGGATTTTTCTTAGGACATCTTAGGTCACGTGCTTGCAGCCCAAACTTCAGCTTGGTTTTAGATTCTGTTCGGAACTGAACAAGTATTTGCAGGTTCTTGGGATTTCAGTTACCACTTGAGGAGCATGTGGAGTTGAAATTTAACTCAGCATTTGATAAAGGACTGAGCAGATGATGATGTTAGTTAAGTGAAAACAGTGAATGTAGTGAATGTATGCACCGTCTCTGACTTTCTTCCTCTTTTCGCTTCTTTCTGGTTTTAAGCATGGCATCTTTTTACAATTGGATCAGAGTCCAGATGGACCTCAGAATACATCACCCCTTTTCTGACTTGTGGCTTCTTTGAGTCAATGTGGTGTGTGTTGATCTGTCTCTGTACCTAATTTTCTTCCTCTCTAATAGGTCCTTTGTTAAACAACTTCCTGCTGTTTTTAAAATAGGGCTTTATTCTACTCTTAGCCCCAAGCCCCTGTAGTCTTACCAAAGCCTTTTTCTGTGACCTCTGTTCATTTGCTTTCATGCTCAGAGATTTTATTTTCCACATTCTGCTTCTCCTGTCTCTGTTGCTGTTGCTCAGTCAGTAAGCAGTTGTTTCACTGGTGGAATATTACACAGATGAATGAAGTAAATTGCAGCATGTGTTCTTTGCTTCCTCATAGATCTCCTTCCCGTGTAAATATGTATAGACAGCACCATAAATTAATAAACAGTCAAAATAAACTATTTTGAACACAATTTTTGCCCATAAATAAAGCAGAATTTTCTGTTGTTTCCTGTTGGATTTTCACTTTCTGTATAAAAATAGGAATCAGATACTATGGTGAAGTGTGGTGCTGCTAACATCCTTAGACACTAAGACAAAATAAGATTGCCATATTTTCTGGCGATTATAGTCATACACAGAATCACTGTTCTCTTAAACCATCCATCGGTTCTTTTACCTGTGCTTCTGTTTAGGAAAGACTGGATGTGTAATTCAGTGAAAGATGAGAAGAACCTCACTGTCTAGAAAAGGAGCTGGTAATCGTTTAGTGTTAGATGCCTAAGAGTGATAGAAGGGAATGGTATAGAATGGTATTAGTAGTTCCTCTGCATAACTGTGTTGTAAAAACTGAGGTATTGAGTATCTTTAGGTAAGGAAAGACTTGAAGACAGCTGCTTTCATAGATGATAAAATTTCATCTCTGTGTACATGAATTTCTTTCTTGAAAAACCATTTGCATCGCTGAAACAGTTTCGTATCAAGAAACTGTATTTCCCATAAATATATTTGGAAGTGTTCCTCCAACAACAAAAAATGTACGAAAAGTGAATAGAAAAGTAAAGTATCTGCTTCAGACTACAGACTGATATTTTCTTTTCTTCCACATTATCATCAAGACTTCATTTAAGATTTTGGTAATTTTCTAGAATACTGATGGTAAGTTAAAAGAAGAAAAATTGTTTCAGGAAGATTAAATAATGCAGATATCAAATATTTTCATTAAAGAGGAAAGAAAATTAATTCCATGCTGTTTGTTGTTTTTTTTTTCATTCTATAATAGAAAAAGGATTGATTTGTGCTCAGAGGAAGTAAGGGTGTCGTTTGATCAAAAACAAAATCTCTTAAGCTTAGAGAGACATTCCAATGGTTTCTGCTCTTTCTTCTCCATTGTTTTTGCTTTTCTACCTCTTATTTACAACAGAGATGCAAGCTAGTGAATGTTGATTAAAATTTATGTCAGTGTAATTTCATACAGTGAGATTTTCTTTTTTAATCTCAAAGGAGTGCAGGAAATTTAAATATAAGAAAACATATTTTTTCAGTTTAACAGTAATCAGACTTCAGTACAAGTTGCAGGCTGTAGAGCCTCCATTCATGGAGTTGTGCAAAACCCAGCTGGACCAGGCCTTGCTTTAAGCAAAGGGATTGGACTTGAGATCTCCGAATTTTAATAGTTCTTATTGTAGTGTGTTGAAAGAGCTTGTCTTATGTATTTGGAGTTCATTTTGTAGCGATACAGAGTATTTAGGATGAAAACAACATACATACACACAGGTATGTATATACATGTATGTGTATTTATACATACATGTGTTTATGTGCATTTGAAGTGAACTTATTACAATAGAGTTCTTCAGATTATGATCTAGATCTTTAACTGGTCAAATCAGGAAAGATGACTAAGGTTTATTTTTTCTAACCTTTTGAGATCTTTGTGAGTTGTTTAACTTAAAACATTTTGAAGGAGAACACTTAAATATAATCTCAAATGTGTTATTTGTAAAGATTAAATAATATATTATACGTTTCAGAGTTGTATGTCTTTCCAAACGTTATATTCTGATTGCTAAGTTTTCTTTTTTTTATTTCATATCCAACAGCTTGAATATGCAGCTAATATACTAATTTATTATCTTCCACAGATCTGAAGAGGGAAGCCAGTATTTGTCACATGCTGAAGCATCCTCATATTGTTGAACTGTTGGAGACATACAGCTCAGATGGAATGCTTTATATGGTTTTTGAGTTGTAAGTTTCTCTCTTTGCTTCCTTTGCTGTCATTTACTAAGTATAGTCCTAAAGTATGTCTGCTTCCATCTGCTTGTTTTGCAGCTCAGAAGTACTGAGTGCTGTGAAAACAGTATTTTCAGCCATATACATGTGGTCACACAAACAAAAAAGAAACTGTCCAGGTGTCTGAGTGGGTAATACTAGTTTTCTCAGTGGCTTTTTAAGGACAGACCTGCTGTTCATTTGTGGCTGCCACATCCATAGGATGGTGCACAATACAATGAATTAAAAATGCTTGAATGAAGGACAAAACCAGACATGCGGAAGACCAACTTGTGCATCTTCCATACTCAGTTTTCCTTCTCTTCTTTTACCTGTCAGCTCTTATTCTTCTGTTCCCCTTACATGTGTTACCTGTCTGTGGGCATACGGAATAATACCACCTCAATTTCTCTTCTTGCCTTCTGTCTTCTGATGCATTTGACCTTCATATGTTGGAGCAAACCACGTCATGCCCCGTGTGTTAGGTTGAATTGACATGTTCCCTAGATAAAGACTTGAGATATGCACTTAACAATAATTTGCACATGTTAGTTTTACTGCTGAGGTACAGAGGAAGTTAGGTGGTAAGAGCAAAAAGTTGGTGTAAAGCTGAGAGTTGTTGCTTGAACTCTTCTGCTGTCTTTTTAGGTAATTTTATAAACATATGATTTTTTGAAATAATTGCCTTTTCTTTCAACTCTATAAGTTCTGCTTCAGTACTGACTTTTTTGCTTTGTGTTGTAAATCACAAAACATGGACCAAGGGGCTTTCCTTATCCTATTACAAAATAATGTACACCTTGAGGAGATATCCTCTGACAGTTAACAGGATTTTAAAATGGAAAATAGGTTTTGTTTACCATGCCAGGAGCTTAGAAATATGAGATAAAAACTAATTATTTTTTAATGACAAACTTATTATAATTTATGTTTGTATTCATAAAAAGCAGGTCTGAACAATGAGAGTTACTACACCAGTACTGTACCTGACTTCAGGCCACATGGAAGAAATATAAGTCAAAGTTATTTGAAGAATATTTTTTTTGCATCTCATATGTGCTTGTCTTTCGTGAACACTACTAGGCATCAATCTTTTGTAACAAACGGTGGTAGAAAATGAGATAGTAGGAACACCTGTTCTAAAAATGTAGGGGGGAGTGGAAGAGTTGTGGGCACAATGTGTGTTATGCTGGAGGGGTTGCTTTGATGTAGTGATTTGGCAGAAGACTGTTTTTAGTGAAATAAGGCTGCATTGTCCAAATTTGATAGAGTGGCATATTGTGTAATTATGACCATAATAAGAAATTTGTAGTTAGTAAAAAAAGCATCTGTGTATGTGTGCATGACTTACTTTCCCTCATACTGCTTCCTGTTCATTCTACTGTTATTATAACAAGTTTAACTGCTTTGCAGCTAAGTTCTGTCTAAAGTAATAAGGTATATTTTATTGATGGCTGGTGATTCTGAAATGACAAAGAAGAGGATGACAACACTGCAGTACAATGGAGACAGAAACCCACCCAATGACAGATTGTTTGTGGACTGGCAGATTCTTTGAACGAAAATTAATTCAGGTCCAGCACATGAACCGAATGCAATAATCAAACCTAAAACTTTGTGCCATCAGTTGCAATACATGATACATAGGTCAACTACTGCTTCATTAAGACTGCATGGAGTAGCTGCTAAAATGACCCTGAACATTTGTACAATCTATAGTTATGAAAAGGTTCAAATTAAACAAGCAGACAAATTGTGTGTCTAATAAAAGTGAGAAATGGTACTACTTGGGCCAAAAAAAAATAGTTTGTGCCCAATTTTTAAAACTTTTGTTAAAATAAGTGGATTTTTAAAAGTCACAATTCATAGAAGAATTGTAGAGTATGAGCAGTAGCAATTACGTTTAACAGAATAAAGTAAGTTTTAACAGTGTTCATACACAAATTCGTGTGCTCTTTTGAACGGAGCCATCACATGTCACCAGTAGGTCCCCATTAGCTGTTAGGTAAAACTGTAATAAATCATAAAGAAGCAGTTGATGATGATAGATGTGCAGAGTAAGAATCAGACGCTATCTCAAAAACCCTTGCTATTAAAGTAAAATTATTAAAGTATGTATATGTTATTGTACATTAAAAGAGGGAGAATGTGCATGTGCCAGATTGTTTCCCAGACGCCCCGCTGTTGCTCCCCAGAAGGGCAGTGGACTCTCCCATCTGATGAAGGAGGCCCTAGAGAGGCCTTACACCTAACACTTGGCTGGCTCTAGTCCTTCCCATACAGTGTGATTTTCTTTCCCATTCTGTGGTGCTATTTGCTGACAGTTTTGTAGCAAGTGATGCACGATGAATCTCAAGTTACCTCTGATCTTTTACCTAATACAATGTGTAGTCAGTGGCAGTACATTAAACATTTTATAGCATCTAAAGCCATCAAAGTAATCTTCAAGTTATGATTTATGAAATCGGGAAAATAGCAAATCTATTTTCTTTCATATTTTTTCTAATATTGTAGTATTCCAGGCAGTGCTGTCTCTGACACATAATACCATTTGCAGTGTAGTTTGTGCACATGGTAGTAAACACTGTTTGTATTTGGAATATAAGTATTGTTGTGGCATTTGCATTCTATTGCTTATTAGTTTCTCTAATGACCATCGCTCTTTATCAACAAGAATACTTTAAGAAGGGTCAACTGCCTTTAGTGTTTTTAAAACAATGGAAATACTCCATTTGAGGTGTCTGAAAACCATGTCATGACTGTATTTATGAATACAGTCTGCAGTTTATCTTCAGTATAATCGGTTTACATGATTTCAGTACTTTCATACTGAAAAGCTCAGATGTGATATTCCAGAGTAAATTCCAGATATTTAATATCTGGTCATTTAGATGAGATGCTGGCACAGGTTGCCCAGATATGAGTTGGAAGCCTCATCCCTGGAGACTTTCAAGGCCAGACTAGATGGGCCTCTGAGCAACCTGATATAGCTGATGTAGTCTCTGCTCATTGCAGGGAGGTTGGATTAGATGGCCTTTAAATGTCCCTTCCAACTCTAAGGATTCTATGATTCTATAATTTACATAATATTCTCTTAACACTGTGCATAGGTGCTGTGCTGTGCTTTTCACGGTGTATTCTACGATTTGTCTCTTGGGACGTTAATCTCATTTAACTTTGCAGTTAGGCTGGATATATAGTTACATACATATAACTATGCAGTTTCATTTAGCTAACGCATGTACAAATGCTTGATTTTTAAAATCTCAAATTCATAAAAGCTGTAGTTTTAAACACAGTTACTTGGGTTTATAATAAGTATATGCTAATGAGCATTTTAATTATGACTGCTAACATTGAATCATGCTGCTTTGTTGAAGCATTAAGAAAAAAAAGAAGGGACTGCTATTTATTCCACTTTGTTACAGTACTGTGAAATTGAACAGCTCCTTAGCTTACGGTGTGGAAACTTGTTTTCATTATTTCACTTCACCATGTTAGGATTGCTGTTCTAGTTTTACTTTTATATGTAGTCTCACCTGTAGTCCTTCATCTTTTATACAGCTTTACTGTAACTTTATTTTTCCGTACTTTCATAATACATGATCTAGAACAAAAACAAGGCTTGAATGTTAACTTCTAAAAGTAAAATAAAAATAAAGTTCTACATTTTTTTCACGTCAAAATGGGTTTCTGAGATTTCAGAAGGAAAAATAATGTTTCACGTGCTTCTAAATCTAAAGTTCAGGCCAAATGCTCAAAATACCCAGTGAAATGAAATATTTTCAAATTCGGTGCACTTAGAGAAGTCATTAATTTAGACATTCTGTCTGTCATAGCGTTAGCTGTTGAGCAGTTAAGTCTGAGGCATCTCTACACATGCAGGTTTTCCCCGTGGGCAGAAAAGGAGCCCAAACTGACTAACCATAATTTCAAATGCCTTAAGGCAATCAAATTGCACAAAGTATTCTGGGCATCAAACTCTTTTACCTAAAGACAGGTAATTTTTTGTCACTTAGTGATGTGATGCACATTTTCAGTATATTGTAGCCTGGTTTCTTGTGAACACAAAGTTTAGTCATTTACCTGGTCTGAGTATGCCATTTTGTTTTCTTCAGTGATGATCTTTGAAGTAGTAACTGATTACTGTCAAAGGAAGTGACAGGAGACTGTAAAGATAGCTTAGGCTTGAGGAAAGCTATATTGGGTTTTCATTTCACCTTTCCTTGATATTTGTTGATTTCATTCATTTGATGGACAGAAGTTAACAGAAAACCAGAGTTCAACAGTTCTGATCCCATAACAATAGTCTGTGCAGGTTTTCCTGGTGACAAGACAAGCCTTAAACATCAGAGGTTACTTATCTTGGATGGATTTTGGGTTCTTTTCTATTAAGTAACAAAATTTGGCAAACAAACCAAAAATCCGGTACATTGAGACACTGATGCATTGAAATTTTAGCATTTACTGTAACTTCAATTATTACAGGGTATTGATTTTTAAGTTGTATTATTTTAGCAAAAGCTTCAGACTACTCACTTCTAAGCAAGCTTAACTGATAGAAGCCATTATAAAATTTTGAAGCGTATCCTTGTATTTTCAAGAGTTTACATAAACCTGAAGTTATTCACACAGTGTTTCTGTAAAGCATTTTGTCTGGCCCATGATACTGGCTGACATGGAGATTTTCACATTAGATTAAAGTTTGGATTAAAGATTTCAAGTGAAGTACAGTAATTCTTTTGTACTGCCACCAAGACTAAAACCAGTGTTTCTTTAACGATGCGTATGTCCTTTCTTTTCTGCTGCTTAATCATCAGGCTTGACCATTACTATGAAAACACCAGTAGTAAATTGTTTCTAAGGATACCTATTTAAAATTACTTAATCCTTTTAACATCACCTTCTACACTATTATATATGAATTGAATGTAACTGAGTGAGTACTTTGCTATTTGTCCTTTATTTGTTATTCTTACTGGAATAACTATAAATACATTTGCAGGCTATATGTTACTAGGTCGTCTGCAAATGCAAATCTATCATACTTCAGTATTAGAATACAGATCTCTGGAGTATTCTATCTGCTCTTCAGAGCCTCAGAACAGATTTGGGCATTGAACATGACTCAGGAGTAAACTTGCTGGGCAGGCTGCAACATTTTGGGTTTGTGCAGCATAGTAGGAAAGCATTGTAGGTGTATACTAGCACTGATCAAAGCTATTGAAAGAAACATTCATCCAAACCGTGCCTGAACCCTTTAAAAACTTTGGAAAAATCAACAGTAAGGTATGGGAAATTGAGGGACATTGTTGGTACTGTTACCTGAAACAATTCAGTTGTGTTGTTCTGGGAAGATGTCTGTTAGCTCACTGCTCAGAGCTGCTGTAGCTTTCCCTTTCAGTGTGAATACCAGAGATTGTCCGAGTTGGTTTACATAGCTTCCTGAGTGCCCTCTACTGGTACTGACTGATTCTCTTTCAGATTGTGCATGCTGTAGTTTCATCACTTCATGAATATTTTTGGCACCTTCAGCTTCTATCTTCAACGTATATCATTTTGTGTCTATTTTAATGGGTTTCAATTGAGATCAGTTTTTTATTTCATTTTACCGCTACAGTTTTCACATGCCTAATGCTGGTATGCATTAAAATGCCTTAAGGTTTCCTTGATTTCCAGTTCATCAAATATCTCAGAAGCTTAATGTGTCACATATGTCCTTCAGTTTCTGCAGCAAAAAAGTGGTTTTGATATTCCTGAGTTCTCAGTCTGTTAATGGACTGAATTTTCTGTGGTGTTGTTTGTTTCATAACTGAGGCTGACTCTTGCCTTTGCAACCTCGTCTACATATTTTCATAAGATTTTCAGATAAAATTCAACAACTCTGGGGTGATACAAGCTCTATCTTTATATAAAGAAACATTTATTCATAAAATTAAGTTTGTCACTTTAAAACATTACCACTGATAGTCTAGCCATTTTGAATATCACCGTAATTTAAATGAATTGAAAAAAATATATTGGGGGGAGGGGGAGAGGAGGAGAAACTGCCCTACAATTAAAAGCTGTAAATGAAGCATACTGGTATGTATTCATGGGAGGCGGAAGTACACCAGGGCTTAGTACTGGGGCCATTTCTATTTAACATGCTTATTAATGATCTTGATGAGGGGATTGAGTGCACCCTCAGTAAGTTTGCAGACAACACCAAGTTGAGAGGGTGTGTTGATCTGCCTGAGGGGAGAAGGGCACTACAGAGGGACCTGAATAGACTGGATCGATGGGCTGAGGTTATTTTTCCTTTAATTTTCGCTTTGAGCATAACTATTTCCAAGAATAATTAAATCTCTTATCACTGGTGACAGGATGAGGAGAAATGGCCTCAAGTTGCGCCATGGTAAGTTTAGGTTGGATATCAGGAAAAACTTCTTTACAGAAAGGGTTGTGAAGCACTGGAATAGACTTCCCAGGGAGGTGGTTAAGTCACCATCCCTGGATGTGTTTAAAAACCGTTTGGATGTGGTGCTCAGGGCCATGATTTAGCAGAGGATTGTTAGAGATAGGGTAGTATGGTTGGGTCGTGGTTGGACTCGATGATCTTTAAGGTCTTTTGCAACCTCAGTGATTCTATGATTCTGTGTGTTAAAAAACCATTCTGATTGTAAGCGCCTTGTTTAAAAGAAAAGTTAGTGTAAAGGAACAACAGTCTTGTCTCTTTAATGATCAGTAGTTCCTAGCAGGTTGGAGAGACAGTAGTCTTCTGAAACATTTTGCTGCTTCATGAAAATAACACCTTGTAATTGCAGTTAATTGTACACTTCATATGCTTTGTAGTACAAGGCATTGCTCAGGTTTCAGTTTTATTTCCCATCTGTCTGGAATAAATTGTTGAAGAGAGGGCTGACAAGGAGATTGATGTGAGGTGTTTTCTTTGTGAGCTAAATACAATTTTACACTATCGTTGAACCTGACCCTGTTACTGCTATATGATACTGTGCATGGCACTGCACACTATATTATCTGAGTGATATTAGGTAGCTATGTATACATACAAGCTTTATGAAATTCAGGAAGAAAGGAAAAAGTACTAGAGAGGAATATATTGATGCAGCGACGTGCAATCATTGTTTGGTAATCAGTTTGTGGTGTTTGTTAGCTCTGAAGATGATACCACATGCTGAAATAACTGGCTAAGAAAATGCTTCTGCCTACTGAAAATGCCACCAGTCTGTATTGTGGTTAGTACTCTACTGCATGGGACTATCTTGTGGATGTATTTGGGAATGTAGGCTTCTGCATGCTACTTGTGTAGCGTGAAGCACTGCGTTGCAGGTGTGTAACAGAGCAAAAGTACTATTATGTTGGCATTCTGAAACAGCCTTGATAACGTGGCTTTCTAGATTCCGTATGAATTCAGCTTTTTTTTCTTTTTTCCTCCTTGAGTCTTTGGTAGAGAGAAAAAAGGGAAGGTGTGAAAAGACTGAATTTTGGATAGTGCTGTGTGGAGCTGGGAGCAGTAGTCCACGATCCTTGTGGGTCCCTGTCCTTCAGAAACCTATGATTCTATGACTGAAAATAACCAGTGTTAAATTTTACATTCCTGCAAGCACCATGTTCAGTGTAAACTGCAGTACATGATTTGATTGTTCACGTTAACTTTTGTTACTCTTCCTTTGCCCCATCAAGCAATGAACGTTTCAGGATATGCATCTGCTGTATATTACTTACAGGAGAAAGAAAAGGAAGACTGTTACGCTGCATCAAGCTGCTTTGGTTTTAGAGAAGTAGTGTGATTTTAGCCTAAGGACTGTAAAAATAATATACTTGAATCTACAATCATTACACTACTCAGTTTGGGAAGTTAGATTATCAGAAAGACTACAGGCAGTTGTCAGAGTTAGTAATATAGTATTTGTCACCGTTTTCAAGTATCTTCATGGACACTGTGAGGTGTTAATTATCTTGATTCTCAGTTACCCTTATGGGAATGATAACTGGGAAGACTATACTACATTTCTGGAATATTTTTGATAGTCCATACTATTTTGATAGTATTTAAAATACAGCTTGACTAAGAATTTATGTAAATACAGTCTTTGATTGGAGTTGCTCTCATAATGCTTTTAGGAATGCAGTTAACATACGCTAATGCTTTAATTGTTAACCTGCAGAGCCACCTTGTACAGGGCATCTCCCTTTCTATCTCCTCCACTTGTTCAGTGAGCAGTTTAAACAATAGGAGAAACGTTTGGTTTTGCTAATAATGTTTTGAGTGACCTGAGGGAAATGAAAAAATTAACTTGTGGCAAGCCAGATTGTATTAGATAACCTTTCAAATGCCATTTTGTTTAATAATACACTGCACATATATCCAGAATTTTTTATGTAAGGTTTATATAAGTGGAATCAATTGATTTCAAAGTTTTTTTGTGTAACTGATTGTAGTTATATGTCTTAAGCACTTTTCCCTATTTCTACCTGCAGTATGGATGGAGCAGATCTGTGTTTTGAAATTGTGAAGAGAGCAGATGCTGGATTTGTGTACAGCGAGGCTGTAGCCAGGTATGAATTCTAATTTTAATTAATCCCACAGGATGAATGAAAGAAAATGAACTATGTTGTTGCAAATCTAATAGCTAAAAGTAGGAATAATATAAATAATTCTGTTTCCAAATCTGAGTGTTTGTTACAGTAATTAGCATAATAAAAGAATTTCAGAATGTTTTGTCTTTTAATAATTTTATATTTGTGTGTGTGTATATTAAATAAAGTAGTATTTTACATCCAATATCTAATTCTCTGTCTTTGTCTTCTTATGGATCTCTCCTATGTTGGCATTCGGTGACTTGGCCTAACAGGTGTCACTTTTATTGGTTGTGTTAGTTGGACCCTTTCTTCTTTTTTATGATTTCATATGTAGTCAGTTCAACTTTTCACTTACCAGAGAAGCTAACAGCAAAATCTCGTGTCCTAATGACACAAAAATTGAACTCAAAGCACATGGGATTCTGTATTTGCTTTTCTAGACACTTTAGATTTTTTAGCATCTTAGAAGCTGGAAAGAGGTCTATTTAAACTTTCTGGTAGAGGCAGAGTCAACTCTACATTTGGGTCATGAACTTTGTCCATTTGGTTCTAGAAAGCCTCCAAGGACAGGTATTCCACTGCATCCCTGGACAACTTGATTCAGTGTGAGTGTAATGGTGTCCCTGTAACCACCCAGAATCTACTGGTTCAGTGTATGGCAGTTCAATGTATGACTACTGTGGCTCACTTAAGGACTTGGCTCCATCTTCTCCATACCTCCTCTTAGGTATGGAAGGACTATTACAAGGTTCTCCCCTAAGTTTTGCCTTCTCCAGAGTAAACGTTTCCTTCAGCCTCTTGTAGAGCTTGTGCTCCAACCTCCTATGCATTCTGATACCTGCTGACCTTAATCAAGTTTATCGGTCTAATGAATCTTTGACTTGAAGTGTTTGTTATGCTTTTACTGAGTAAACTCAGCATGTGTGGGATTTGATAGGCTGACAGGCACGCTACTGATTCACTTGAATCCTTCTGTCATTCAAGACCCTTGATTCCCTATCCAGCAATGCTGCAACTCAGCCAATACCGTTAGAGCCTCTATCCAGAATGTACCTTTGAAGTGGTTACTCAGTCCCAGTTGCAGGATGTTGTACATGGCCTAGTTGAATTCTCTGAGCTTCCTGTTGGACCTTTCCTCTTGCTTATGTCCTTCTAAGGGCAGTTCTGCCCTCTGTATTTATTACACCTGCACTTTGGTGTCATTCAAAAACTTGGTGAGGATACATTCTGTTTTCTCAACATCATTAGGGAATCACAGAATCACAGAATTGTAGGGGCTAGAAGGGACCTCTGGAGGTTAAATCCAACCCCCTTGCTAAAGCAGCTTCCCTACAGCAAGTCACACAGGCATCCAGATGGGTCTTGAATATCTCCAAAGGAGGAAACTCCACAACCGATCTGGGCAGCCTGCTCCAGTGCTGCATCATTCTGACAGCAAAGGGATTCTTCCTTGGATTTGTATGGAACTTCCTGTGTTCCAATTTCTACCTGTTGCCCCTGGTCCTGTTGTTGCTCACCATCAAAAAGAGTCCACCCTTTCCTAATTTTCCCTTGGCTTTAAACAGAATAGTCTTCAAACTTTAGATTTTATTATTCATTAGACATAAACTCCTGGCTACTGAAGTTTTATTAACCAACTAAACTGTATACGTTTTATGTGGTTAGACTCTTTAAATGTAGTTGTATCTGCATAATAATTTTTCCTGCAGGATTGCCATTTATCATGTCTTTGTTTTTACAGTCATTACATGAGACAGATATTGGAAGCTCTACGTTACTGTCATGATAATAATATAATTCACAGGGATGTGAAGGTAAGATATGGGATTTTTTTTCCATCACTGTGTTGATACAAACTACTAAATGTTGGTAATTTTTCTACAGGAGAGAGAAGGGGGAGCTGTATAAACAGAAAACTATTTAATGAGTCTATGTTTACTTTTATTGTGTTGTATGAGATTAAAGTTTATCACTAATTCTGCCAGTATAGAATATTTAGGAAGCCTTTGTTCACAGATTACATATGCATTTCCTTGCAATTACTTTGAAAGTCATTTTTATTTCTGCTTCCTGAATATTCATATGAAATGCGTTTGCGTTTATTTTCTTGTTAGGAAAACCTGTGTATAAATTAATTGCATAAATTAAACTGGAATTTGTGGATTCATTACATCATTTTGACAGCACAGTGAAGCTATCAAATCATCTAGACCAAAATTCTAGAGATAAGTGCATCTTTAAATGCTGGAATACTGGTAGTACTACCCACTTTTTGCAAACAGCCTTGAGTATTTATCATTAGGAGAACAGATTTTGGAGGAGAAGTGCAGCCTCTAAGAATACTTTAAGATGCTTACAACTTTAGGAACATTTTAAGAACAGTGAATATACATTCTGTTTTTGAGCTAGCAAATTTTGTGACATTTATGTGATTATTTGTGGAATAATTTATCCCAAAGCATTATAGTGTAAGTAATTAGGAGTTTATGACTTCAGAATTTTGGTTTGTCTTTCTTCAATTTGAATGCATATTATTTGTTCATTCTGCTGTCTAAAATAGCTTTTCCAACTTCTCTAAGAGTTTGCTTTTATCCAAGCTGTGTCAAGCACTGTAAGAGTTAATGAAAATGGTAATGAGTGCTGATAGTGCAGTTTGAGAAGTGAGTTCTAGTGATAAATCAGACTGGGAGGTGGTGAGTTGTTCTTCAGACTTCTACAGGGTGATTTGTTAGGGAAGAGAGTGTGGACACTGAACTGAAGGTTTTCTTTCCAGCAGACATTTGATCTTGCATACACAGACATTGCAGACCTTTCACCAGTCTCTTTATCCTTTCCAATGGAAATTATTCCATTTAATAGGGTTTTCTTTTTCTTTTCTTTTTTTTTTTTTTTCCATAAGTTTGATATTGTGAAAGTCATTTCTTAGTCATTTCTTACAGCAAATTCTCAAGATGTCCTCTTAATCGCTGATAGGATTTCTGATCTATCAGATCAGAAACCTACCAGCGAAGGTTCTGAATCCTTTTAATTATTTGGTTATGATACCACATGAGAATTTGAGAATGAACACCATGGTTTTGTGGCTTTGTCTTCCTGAGAGCTGCATTTCTTGTAATTGGACTATGTCCTTGAACAAAAGCATGTTTCAGTTTCAAGGGCCTTATTCCTCAGGAAAAGGTATATCTATCTTTACAGCTTATCCAGTCTTTGAAAATCTTAAAAACCACTGTTTTTATTAAATCCCATCCTTAGAAATAAAACTATTTAATTACTTGAGTAAGAATTCTTTAGTCTGTTGTCTAAAGTATGCTAAACCATGTAAACAGTGTTTAATCTTGACAAAAGCTGAGCAGAAATATTTTAACTGTAAAGCTTGCGTGTAGAATATTAAGTTAACTGCAGCATCTCAGCTCTAGATGTCACTGTAGGCAGTGTTTTGAAAGGAAGTAGGGTAAATGAACGATTTCTGAATTATCTGAATGAATGAAAATGAAATAATAAAAATCTGTAAGGTTGATGCGGTCATTCTATGATTCTAGGATTCTCCATTTTTTCCTCTTAAGTTTTCTGTGAGTGTTAAGCTGCAGAATGTTTGATCTTGATCTGATTCACAGGAAAATGTGCACCTTTTGGTCCCTATTAGAGTTAGGTGTCTTGTAGACGTTTTTGTGCTCACTTAGCTCTCAACTGATAAGGACAAGTCAGATTAGGAATACTTCAGTCTGCTGTTGTCTGATGCCAGAAACTTCGTCTGTCATCCTTAAGCAACAAGATGAACCAAAGCTGGCTGCAGCCTGTGATAAACTTACATGTGTTCCAGCCTCGTCTCCCATGCCAGAATCAAAACATGAAACCTTTCACAAGATGGCCTCTGCTTGCCTTGGTTTCCTTCCTCTTACAGTAAAAGACATTTCTTGAGTTTCTTTATCTTTTGCCCCTAACATTACATAACGTTTTTTTAATCTCTGACCTTTGTCTTGTCTTTTGGTTAATGTGGTTCTGCTGCTGGGTGCTGTATTTTCAGAAGCAGTTTTGCTGAGAAGGGCTGCTTGCTGAGAATTTAGATTGTTTGGCCTGCTACAGAGCTCAACAGCTACATAGTGGATACCTTCTGATTAGGTAGTTCGTATGTTCCAGTTACATGCCCAGCCATACAGAAAACCTGCACCTTCTGATTGATGAGCTAGCCAACCAGGGAGGAGGTGGACATTTGTCTTCTAAACCCTTTGTTGTGCATGTTTGCCCTAGGATTTTATGTTCCTGCAATAGAAATCAGGTATTTAGTTTTTGATTGTATAATTCACAATTCACCTGATAACTTCAGAGTTAACACCAGGATGACTAAACAGCACAAGAAGTTTAGCACATGAGCTGTGTTTTGCTGAAGTATTCATTTATTTACCTTTTCCTCACGCCCTTCTGTTTTGGGAGATTTTTCCTCTGTGAACTATTCCATCAAATGCTGAACCAACGTACTACTTGATTTGCAGATTCTCAAATTGCCCATACTGCACAAAAGCTTTTCTACTGTTTAATATAGAATAAACCAACTAATGCAATTCAGAAATGCAAAAGAGATGTCACCTTAAACAGGTTCTATAGGAAAATAATAAAAGTATGTATTATTTTGGGGTACTAAGTAGAACTGGTGAAATGGGGTTTTACTACAAATTTATGTTTAATCAGTAGCTCCCAAAATTTCATGCATTTTCTTACCTTTTTGGTAACTGCAACACTAGGGAACCAACCAAGTGGTCTAGAAAAGCAGAGTAATAATTACTTAAGCCTATACTATCACCAAAAATTCAATGTTGAAGTTTACATCCTTAGATACCTTGCTGTGGTGAGATCCCCTACGTGTAAGGAAGGACAGAAGTTGTGGTTTCTTATTTTGGGCCTGTGCAGAAACAAAATCATGTTGATGGTAAACTGTTGCTACGCAAATGTCTGCTGCTACTGATCTAAACACAGTACTCTGAGCAAATTTAAATTGCTTGGTTCAGTCATGGTTTAGGTGTCTTGTCCTTGGTTTTTACACAGAATGATGCACACCCACACAAAGCAGGCTTCATGCTTAAGAGCTGTTTCCTTCAGTATTTTGCAGTTAGACTGTGAAGCTGCCTGCTTAAGGTTTCTCCATAAACATCACAAGAGAATTCTGTAAAATAAGCAAATGGTGGATTCTGTTCTCACAAGTAGTATTGTATTAAATAAAATACTATGTTCCTGTGATTTTCTGTCTTTTTCACTTACCTCTTTATTGAACTTCTGCAGAATACAAAGCAGGTGTCAAATGATATGAAGTCTTGGAGTGCCTCTTTCAGGAGGCCAAATATTTTGTGTCTAATACCATATGCTGCTTTTGGGTCAATTTAGAGTTCATGTAATGGAACTCAGTACTAGGATCGGAAAGACAGAATTGCTTACTACATTTTATTGTGCAGTTTGAGGCAAGTGGTTGAACTTCTTAAAAAAAAAAAAACGGACTTCTAAAAAAAAATAGCTAGTATTCTGTAATACTTTCTGCATTCATTGGACAGCTCCCTTTGATCTCATTTGGAAGAGTAAGGAAAAGACCATACTGCAAAAATAAATTCAAAACCACTCCTGTTTTGCATTCCTTTCATACTGTTCATAATCCTTAAATGTTTATTTTGAGAATAAATTGTATACCAGTAGATGATAACCATTTATGCCTACCTAAGTAAAGCATGGAATTTACCTCACAGAAATGTGGATATTCTATGTTTTGTTTTTTGTTTTTTTTTTTAATTTATGTTAAATAGTATCAGAGGTTAAAAATAAGTGCATGTATGCATTTCATCCTGTTTTCCCTCTCTTCATGTGCATTCAGATATCCTACAATTTTGTATGACTCATGTGTTTTAATCACTCTCCTGCAAGTGGTCTGGGTTTAAACACTTGTGAAGGAGGTACCTTCTGGAGTACCATGTGTTAATTCAAATTTGAAGTGGTATAATTGTGTAACACTTTTGAGTGATTACGTGTTGGACTTTGGTGCTGAGCTGCCTACCAGGTTAAACAGCTATTCACTCACAGTGGGATGGGAGAGAGAATTCGAAAAGATAAAAGTGCAAGAAATGCTGGGTTGAGATATGGACAGTTTAATAACGGAGAGGAATAATAATAATACAAGAGGTGGTGCACAGTGCAGTTGCTCACCACCAGCTAGCCAATGGTTAGCCAGTCCCGGAGCCTTCCTTCTTCCCTAAGCCTTTGACACATGATATATTTCTAGAGAAAAAAAAAATTCTATGCTTTTCCTTTCTTTTTTTTTGTAACGAAAGCCTAGAAAACCTGGGAATAATGGTGACAGATGAGAACTATGTCCTCAGTTTCACACTAGTTTCTGCCATCTTCCTAGATCAGTCAGAAAGAAAACACTGTCCACCCATCAAACATAAATGTATTTTTCTTTACATGGGTAAAGTGACAATGCACAGTTCATTGTATGAATTACATGAATTCATTTATTATGGCTGCTGTTGATTTAAAAGCAAGACTGTGTTAAAAATATATAAGTAATGTATTTTTTTACTATTTAAATAAAATATTTCCCATTTCAAATAGAAGTCTCATTATAGCAAGTCAAAATGAGCTGACTGCTAGTAATATTCTACTAACATCTTTCCATATTACTTCATGTTGGTGGGATCTATTCAATGAAAATGTCAGCTCTGCGTTGGTGGTGGTCAGGTACGGATTTTTTAAACAGGCTGCATAGACTTTTCTTAAACGTTTTATCTATCAGAAGAGTCATAACTGGATCTATACTGCTCCTAGAAACACACAGACAAGTAAGGAAGTTTTTAATTTCTACTAGATAGTTTAACCTTGAACAGTCTTCTGGAAGCAGTACATAAAATATGGGTCTGAAAATATGATACGGAAGAAAGCAGACAGTTAAAATTATCTGGATGACAAGAATGTTTCTTTTCACTTTTCTGTAAATCATATGGTTTTGTCCAAAGTTGGTGTTTTTTTGTATTTTACTCAGGTGTCTGGTGAGGGAATAGTATGATAACAAAACCATCAGAAAAAATAGAAAGAAACAAGCAGTGGCAAAAGAAGCTGCAGTCTTTGCAGTAAATTCACCAATTTCTACCTTCATGTTATAACACGTGTGAAATATTTGCTCCCTCCTTGCCCGAGCATCAAATGTTATAGTTGTTACCGTTGCGCACAACACAATAAGCCATATAAAGATACAAAAATATTTAGCAAACTTTGGCTGACGAAACTTTTGAAGTCCACGTTTGTACAAGCTTTTTGTAACTGCTGGGGAGTGTCGTACATCGTTATTTTTCTTCAGTGTTGCATACTGACTTAAAGCGATTGTACATAAAATTGTAATTGTAACATACATGCAGACATGCATAACTGTAGTTCCAAGGTGATACGCTGCTCTGCATACATCAGAGCTGTATGTCCATTCATGCCCTTTTGCAAAGTAGCCAGCCAGAAAAGGCATAGTGCTACATACAAGCAAATTAGCAGTGACGAGATTTACAAGATAAATATATTGTGTTCTTTTTGTGGATGCTTGTCTTGAAAACACCCAGGCAGTGAGAATGTTTCCAAAACTGCCAGTAATAAATAGGAGGGAGTAGATGACTGGTAGAGCTACGGTAGTAGCTATCGATGGATGAAGAACACATGTTGAATTTCTCATTTATGCCGAATCTTCTTGAATAGATGGTGAGAGCTGAAACACAATTAAAGGAATTATTCTTCTGTAACGTGCATCTAATGTCTCTTTTTCTTTCCTCTTATTTTGACTGTTACTTTTTCTCCCCTGCTTTTCCTTGTTACCAATTCGTAATTGTTCTCTGGGGTTATCATTTTCAGCTTGCATGAGATTACTGTTCAGATGTTCTTTCACTGACAGATCTTTGGAAATAAAAAAGTGAAGCTGACTTTTGTTTAAAAAAAAAAAAAAACAAAGAAAAGTTTTAATGTGCTTAGAATCTAATAAAATAAATAAGGAAACAGAAAGTTGAAGCCAAGGTCTGGTAGTAGCTTCTGTGGTCTTGAGTGATTTCTCAGTCTTGTAGAACACTTGTAACCGACTTTGGAAACAACTTTGGACTTTTCCAAGTTAAATAAGCAAAATAAATACAAAGCATTTCAGTATTCGCAGAAATGCACAGGAGTATCTTGTAGCTGCATTTAAGTAAGAATTAAACTGTACGTGATTCTGGAAGCTAGTTGGATGACTTTATTTATTTATTTATTTATTTGCTGATAGTATCTAATTTACTTTCTTAGGGCTCTAATCTTAAGTATACATTATGCATAAATGATGTAGTCATGAGCATGTGAAATGATTGCTGAAAACTGATACATTTCCAAGTTCAGTTTTTAGTTTAGTCTGTATTTCCAGACTGTAAGCAAGAAATCAATTCTAGTTGGTGTTTAAAGCTCTGTAAAATGACTGCATATAAAAATCAGTCTTTGACTTACTAACCTATGGTGAAGAGAGATTATCATGTTGTATAAGTAAAAGCTTAGTAAAGTGCAGCTTAGCTTTTACTCCTTATAAAAGCACATGGGAAAAAAATAACAGATTTCAAACTCACAGATCAATAAAAAATTTTTGAAACAGCCATAAGCAAATGAATTCAAATGCCAAAAAGGATTCTTTGTAACTATAATAAAATGCACAGGCACCGAGTTGATTACATTATTAAAAAAAATGTAAAAGTTATATTTAAAAATATGCTATAAGTCATATCTGCAAGTTGGCAGTCTAAACCAACTTTTTTGTAGTTGTTGAATCTCTACCTAAGTCCCATATAGATTGTTGAACCAAAATATGTTAAATTATTTTATTACAGTGAGTTACATTCACAAAGTAATGTTTGGACTCAGTCCTTTAGACATCTAATGATCATTTTTGTGCGAATGTTTAGAATCAAAGAAGTAGCACTTTTAAACTTACCTATGCAAGCTGTAGGCGTCTTCCTTTGGAGAAGGAATTTTTCTCCAATGTCCTTTTTATCTCTACACCGATGCAGTGAAAAGGATGATATTTAAATCTGGAAAATGCAGTGTCTTTGTGGCATAAGTAGGTTTTCAGAATGTGCTCTTTTTTCTTTTACAGTATCAAAAGGCAGCTAGACACTTAAAGTTCAAACCAAAAGATGTTTTCTGTGCAGAAATTCTTCAAAACTAGGCTAGGATGTGACTCCATTAGAGAATTTAAAAGAATGCAAGGTAAACGTGGAAGAATGCTTCTACCAGTCCTTTGGCCATGTAATTATTTCACAGAAATACTTAAAATACTTTTAGGGCGTGGAGCTCCTGTTACTATCATGCTCTTTGAGACTGCCCACTTCCCAGAATGGAAAAAAAGAAGTTTGTATTTTGTGTGTGAGAACTTTCACTGCAGTTTAATTGTTCTTCAGATCCAAGAATTTTGACAGAGCTGTCCATCTGCTCTTGAGCTCCACATGCAATAAGGATGATAACGTATCCGTGTCTGTCCTCCTCTCAGTGACCGAATGAACACATCACGTATGTCCAGTCAGATGATGCATTTTGTGGAAGCAGTTTATAGTTGATGCATTCTAAGCTTGCTAATCGTTCAGGGGAAACTGACTTGGCTTGTTTCCAAGAAATAGAGTGTTTAATAAAGTTATCCAGAAGGCTGATAGCCAGGACAGTTTCCTTCCTCCAGAAGAAAAGTTTGATCGCAGATCAGTCAAACTCTGCTTAGGTCTGCAGAACATAAGACTTCTGAATTTGCTTCTGTGTGATACATCTGTGGTTGTCAGATAGAGCTTTTCAGAAGCAGCAAGTTCCTCTATGAGAACAGAGGAGGTACCATAACTTATGCACTTTTAGTATTGTTATGTTAGTTTTGCTTTGCATTTAAGGATTCACAGTGAGAATACACTTTAGGGATCTACAATGGATTTCATTGTTCAGTCTCATTATTGATTTTATTGATGTTGCTGTAAAATGATAGGCATGTATTCTGCCCACCTTTTTAGGTTAGATGATTCATGTCATTTAGAAGTAAATTTAAGTGAGGGAAGCTTGCTTGGAATATTAGTAATTTGTTTGTAGTGCTGTGATTCCTTTACATGCATTTTAATTTCTGTTCTGTGTTAAGCTTTACCTTCTTTTTCTTATTTTTTATGTTTGAATAAATAACTATATTAAAATCTGTTCTAATAGGATTCTTATAGAGCAATTTCAGTTAGCAAGGGTGTGGGTTTTTTTGTTGTTATTCAATTGGTTATTACCTGTAGGCTGTTGTATTTGTAGTTCAATTACCATAATTCTTGCTATGTGAGGAAATCGTGCTACCTCTTTTCTGAATTACTGTATAATGGATTAATGTACTGAATTATAATCTATCAAACTTCATTTTGCAACTGATTAGTGAGATGGGCAACAGATGAATGGGATATTATGAGTAAACAAACAAACAAACAAAAAAGTCATTGGTTCCAAGAACCTTCACTATTCTTCTAGTACACTATTTCCATTTGCCTGACCTACAAGTGGCTTATTTTATCTAATATATATTTGATGATACTCAAACAGTACACATGCATCTCTTAGGCAATCCACTCTTAAGTTCTTTGTAATGATCTACATGTATTCTCTTCACCTCAGTTATTTATATTATTAGTCCTTTTAAACCATGATTACTTCTACTTGTTACTAGATTTTATATACCAACAAGCCATGTGTGCTGCCTTTTGTCACTGTATGCGGACAACCTATTTTGTGGCTCAAAATCACAAAGACAAGGAAATTCGCAGTGGGGAAGCTATTTCACTTAGCCATTTATAACTCATGCCTAACTATATTATGTAGTACAGCCATAGGCAACAGTGATTCACATGAAAATAGCCTGGCCACTGCCTGTCCTCTCCACCTGCTTGAGATGACAGACAACAATCCAGTTAACCTCATATCTCTTCATGCCTGTCTCAGCTTGTGTGAATATCTTGGCTGTTCCTGTCAGGCAACAGAGTGTATTGTGGATTGGCAGCAGCTGTTCCTTGCAGGATGGAAGAGGGCAGCAGTCCATTTACCTGTGGCTCCCATGGCTGTCCTGATTCTTTATGCTATGTAAGACCCAGGAGATGCACTCACCTCTGTTGCTTGATGGAAGAAAGGCAACTTTTAGGATAGGGCACACAAAAGTGGATGTCCCTAGATAGGGCCACTATGGATGCTAAGGATGAACTATACTAAATAAATGTGTAATGTGTCAAATACGCATCAATCTTTAACATGACCTTTAATTTCCAGTACTTGGAATTTGATCTACTGCATAGGTGTCCAATGTGCTGTTCTAATATTTTTGTAACCCTCTTTTTACAAATACAAAAAGAATAAGCAAAGTTTTGTTGATTATGTATGTGAAGTATATTACGTATATTATGTGCAGCCCCATATGCTTTCTCTTCACTCGGTGCAGCCAAAAAGTTAGATATTCCTGATTGTATGGTATTTAATACCAGGATAAGTCTCTAAAATGCATTAACTACTGCAAATGTGCAATTCATGTCTTCTTTCTTAAAAAAAATGTTTAGTTAGAACTTTCATTTCAATTCCAGTTTTTTTGCTTAATCATTAAAATTGAAAGCTCGTTGGCTGTATGAACTTTTAAGAGAGATGCAGTATGTGGTATTCATTTTCAGTTGGATATCTAGATATGGATGAGTTGTTGCAGGTGAAGTCTCTGGTGACTGGAAAAAGGGAAACATCACTCCCATTTTTACAAAGGGTAGAAAAGATGACCTGGAGCCTCTAGTCATCTAGTGAGCCTCAATGTCACCTACCTGGACTTCTGCAAGACCTTTGACAGGGTCCCGCACCATATTCTTATCTCTAAATTGCAAAGATAGTCATTTAAAGGGTGGATTATTCAGTGGATAAATAATTGGTTGGATGGTTGCAGCAAGAAGATTGTGGTCAACAGATTTATGTCAAAGCGAAGGCCAGGGATGAATGGTGTCCCCCAGGGGTCTGTCTTGGGACCTGTGCTCTTCAACATCTTTATCAACTATCTAGGCAGTGGGATTGAGAGCACGCTGAGCAAGATTGCAGATGACGCCAAGCTGAGTGGTGTAGTTCACAACAGAAGGAAGAGATGCTATCCAGAGAGACCTGGACAAGCTTGAAACGTGGACCCACGTTGGACTGAATGAGGTTCAAGTAGTCCAAGTGCAGGGTGCTGAACCTTAGTTTGAGCAATCCTAGGTATATGTACAGACTGGAAGAAGTCACTCAGAGCAATCCTGCAGAAAAGGACTCAGGGATCCTGGAGAACAAAAACCTGGGCATGAGCCAGTGATGTTCTCTTGCAGCCCCCAAGGTGAACTGTTACCTGGGCTGCATCAAAAGAGGAGTGGCCAGCAGGGAGAGGGGGGAGGTGATTGTCCCCCTCATGGCCCTCATGAGGTCCCACCTGGAGTGAAGCATCCAGGCCTGGGGCCCCCAGCACAGGAAGGATGTAAAGCTGTTGGAGTAGGTACAGTGGAGGCCCCAAAGATGACTGGAGGGCTGGAGCACCTAACCTGCAAAGAAAGATTGAGGAAGCTGGACTTGCTCAGCCTGGAGAAGGCTCTGGGGAGATGTCATTGTGGCCTTTTAGTACTTAAAGGGGGCTTATAAAAAAGATGGAGACTGACTTTTTTTTACCTGGTTTGAGAGTGATAAAGGAGGAACACTTTTAAACTAAAGGAGGTAGATTTAGATGTTAGAAGGAAATTCTTTACTCAGAGCATGGTAAGGCACAGGCTGCCCAGAGAAGCTGTGGATGCTCCATCCCTGCAGGCATTCAAGATCAGTATGGTGGAGCCCTAGGCCACCTGATCTGGAAGAGTGGCACTAAGTGATCTTCAAGGTCCCTGCCAGCCCAGGCCATTCTATGATTTTGTCTGCCTGTTCATAACTTTTCCTTGCAGGCATGGCCCAGTGTTTCCTAGCTCCTTTCCTGGATTAATATAATCAGGATTTTAGCTGCAAGTCAGTATATGTATCTGTGAGAGCAGCTCTGAAAATAATGCCTCTTATTGTGCTAGTCCATGAAGTCAGAGGCAAATGTTGGTCATATAGCAGTAGAGGTTGACCCTTCCTGCCAATATCCCATTCCATTTTGTTTCCATGTGGCAGATGACAGCAGAGGAGCAGTCTGACACATGGCATCTGACCTGGAAGTGCATATGAAGCGAAGGTGTGTCACTGAATTCCTCCATGCCGATAAGACTGTACCCATTGACACGGTTGCTGAATATTTATGGAGGCCAAAATCTAAATGTGAGCAGAGTGAGACAGTGGGTTGGTGCTTTTCAGCAGTGGTGACAGCGATGTGAGAAATCCAGTCGCATTCTTGACAGCCATGCAGATTTTTGAAGCACAATATTCAGGGTCTTGTTCATTGCTGGCAAAAATGTATAGCTAATGGTGATAACTATTTTGAAAAGTAGCATTTCGTAGCTGAGAATTTTCTCTATCAAGTAGTGCTACTGTGCTCTTTGTATCTCTTATAGTTTCCATGGAAACAAATAGGAGACATTACTCTTGGAGCAGCATATTTAATACTGTGAGAAATACTAACCTAGTCAAAGTTCTCTGAATTCATGTTTAAATCTACTCAGCTTGAGCCAAGTACTATGCTGAATCAGTAGATATATAATAGATGGCAGATTTTAATTTGGTCTTTGTTAGACTGTCTTTCTGCTCTTCACTGATGATTTATTTTCAGCAGCTTTAGAATTGCCATTACAGTTCAGCAGAACAGGTCCAAAATTGTAGTTCTTATACTGTTTGATGAATCGTGAAAATATGCAATGTAACTGTGGCATTTCTAGCATCCTTCATGATATAGAAAAGGGATAATATTGCACCCATACCTTCAGTTATTTGATTGCCATTAAATAAACATGGTTATGTGCTCTGGGTGGTTGTTCTGCATAGAAAAGAACAAATTAAGCAATACCTTTTAAGCTGGAAAACATAGCTTACAGTTGACAGTACTTTGAAAAATCATCTTTCAATATTTTTAGACTTCAGGGCTTCAGTGTTAAAAGCATCGAAATTTTTTCCCTGGTGATGTACTCTGTGCAGCCTCCAGAGGTCTCTTTTACTATATTTGTTTTTCAAAAGTCAGTGGCAGTGTATTGGTCGTGATAATTTTTACTTTTATTTTCCAAAAGCAGTTTTTAACATTAAAATTGTACTGATCAGTGTAGAGAAGCAGGAAGCTTTCTCTGTGGTTTTCTTGCACTGTGCTGTAACTTGTGTACTTTCAAGTTAAACATTTATAAGAGCTTTTTAGCTTTCCTATGAGGCTCTTAAACTTTTAAGAAAATACAAAAGTACTAAAGCAAAAATAAAAACCTGAAACGTGGTGATAAAGGCAAAACTGATGCACAAAAGGTAGATTTTCTTGACTGCAAACTGGAAAGCTTTGTCTCCAAAATGAATTTCTTGCCGATAAGGAACACTGTTAAGTCCCCTGTCAAGTATTTTCATCCGGTTCTTAATGTGCTGTTGACAGTATGCATGCAGAATTTTTTTTGTGGGAGAAACAGCAGGTATGTTTTTCTTTTAAAAGGACGCAGTCATCTATATCTGTGGTTTGAGATATTCTGAAGTAGCTGACCTTGCTTTTTAATAGGTGCAAAGATGTGCTAACCACCTGTGTATGCAAACTTAAAGGAACCAGTACTCATCATTTACAGCAAAAAGCAAGATAACCTATGAAGGCAGCATGAAACTCAACGTACCTTCCTGGTGTACTTTAAATAATTGATTCAACTTACAAAAATACAAGCTTAGAAGTAAACCCTAGCACTTTTTTCTTCCTCATTTTTATCTCATTTTTCAGTTGTTTGATGCACAGCCATTTCTCTTCTATTCATATTCTTATATCTATACTTAAACACTCTTAACAATGGAGTCTGAATGTTAAGGGTTCTTTCATCTTCATCCTTTCTCCTCAACTGTTCCTACCCTCGTGAAGTCTGTACATGGATTTTTCCTATCTATTGAATACTTACAAGCAATGAGTGGTAACAGGTTTGTAGCTCCTTCTCTGTTTTCTTGGATTCCCTTGGCAGGGCGCCCTCAGTAATAGGGAATATTTCTAAGAGATGGAAAAAAGGCTGGCAGAAGATTCTCAGCCTTACAGAGAATATGTTGAAATATATATTTAAAACATTGATTTCTTTTTGTTTGTATGCTTTATTTATCCTGTGCAACTAAACTCCTTCTAACAACTCTGATTCTCTATGTGCTTCCAGAGAGAGCATTAAACTAAGGTGTTCACACATATATATTTTCCAGTCCAAGGAATAATGTGACTTACTTATTTGTCAGTAATGTAATATTTATCAGTAACGTAGGTTATATTTCTCTTGTGGTTTCACTGACCAATGTTGTGAAATAGGTTATTCAATTAAAGTTTTCAGACTTGGGCTATAATTTTACCTCATAGAAGATGCCAACTTGCAAGTCCCAAAGGTAATAAGAGTGAGTTTCAGTATGGAAATAAAAATTGGTTATTCAAGTCAGATAGAGTTGGTTATGCTAATGATGAAAGTTATTAGCCTGTTTCTGCCATGCGGTTTTGTATCATGGCTTATGCTATTCAGAGTCTTTAAACTGTGTACTGTACAAATAGAACATCACAATCAGATTTGCTGCTTGCCATGGGAAGAAGGAGAATGAAGAGGATGGAGCCTGGATTATTTAGCAAGTCTCTTTTAGTATTTTATGTTGAAATGCATTTGAAGATTCAATATATTACTGTAGTTGGCCCTCCTATCACTTAAGAAGCAGTGCTAAGATGGGAAGTAACAAACATAGTAACATTACTGAAGGTGACTAATGATAGAATCACCTGAAATGTCACATTGTAATTTTCAGCAGATCTCCCAGGAGCTTTAAGGTTCTTAGCGCTTCACTATAATGGCTTACAGCGCCTGCCACTTACCCTCAGAAGCTGGTAACATTGATTTCGGGAAAGAAAAAAAAAAGCTTAAATATTAAAGCATAGTAAAAGTGCCCCTGTTTGAATTTTGTTCAGTAGTAATTGTTTCCTACATGACAGCTCTGTCTAGTTTCAAATCCTGTTCTGAGCCAGTTGATGCTTCAGGCCTTTGATATCTCGAAGCACTGATTTGCACGCTTGTGAAAATCTGTCATGAAGTATTTTCGCTTGTTTTGTTGGTGGCTTTTTTGTTGCTGCTGCTGTTGTTGTAACTGCTATCCCTTTAATATCAGACTCTGACAAAGAACACATAGTTAGTTATTCCTGTTTCCCCTTTTACACGCCATACCTGGTGTTGCGGACTTACTGTGTCCTCTTTCAGGTTTCTGTTTCTGAGGTCTGCATAGAAACTGTACCATATAGATTATGGGTTATCACAGTGATGGCTTCTCAGTTTTTTTCTCCTAATTTTAACAGTGTCTTTGCTGTTTTATTGCAGTTGAGTGGAGTTGGTATCATACCCATTTCTTAGGGTTAACTCCCCTGAATATTTGTGTATTGCTTAAAAACTTTGTCATCTCCTTACTCTCATTCATTCCAGATAGTCCAGAAAAAAAAAAATGTATTTTTTTAAGCCTTATTTCCATTTTTTAACTAGTTCCAAAATAAGAAATAGCATCTAACATTCTAAGTTCTTTGGGACCTTTTGTAAATGGTCTTGCTAGAGTCCATGTCCAACATTATCCCCTTTATCCTGATGCTTCTCATGTCTACTGGAGATCTCCTCTTCTGGCTCCTCTGTAACAGCACTGCTAGAGCTGATTTTATGGTAGATGATTTTCACTTTTCCTTATCTACCCTTATCTACCCACGCTTGCCTAATTTTGTATGTCTTTGTAGGTGCTGCAGTTGCCTAATACAAACACTAAACTGTAGCTTTTGAAATCTCTTTAAAGTTTCAAATCGCGTATGCTTTTCATTCCTTATGCACAGAGGTTAATTAAAGTGAAGTAGTATGTAATGTAGTATGTGGTCCTGGGAATGTATTACTCTTTAATGTTACTTTTATTTTTATTTTTTTTTTAATCATCTGTTGATATTATACATGGCTTCTGGTGCTCCTTCTCTACAACCTGTAAAGAATGGCCGTAATGTAAAACGCACTTCCTCTTAAGAGTGTACTTAACAGCTTTCACTATTAAAAGTGTAACAAACAAGCCTACATAATAGTGTTCACATAATGGATCAGAATCTGACCTTGCTCTACAGTAGTGACATTTTCCTGTTGCCTTTTTATGAATTTAGTTGTTTAAAAATGAAGTTTTATTAAGCAAGTGCAAGGTAGTTTGCTAAAGCACGTCTGGAATTCTAAAATTTTTTTTTTTTTTTTTTTTTTTTCAGTAATGTGGTGTCCATGAATTGTAATCCTTTGAGTGAAATCTCAGGCTTAAACAGAGAGCTCTCTTAAGAAACCCCACTTGTTTTTTTCTTTTTTTTCTTTTTTTTCTTTTTTT
>PPHD01000349.1:15532-72081 GCA_002909625.1 Bambusicola thoracicus | reverse complement strand
AAACACTTCTTTACAGAAAGGGTAGTTCAGCTCTGGAATAGGCTCCCCAGGGAGGTGGTTGAGTCACCATCCATGGAAGTGTTTAAGAGCCGTTTGGACGTGGTGCTCAGGGACATGATTTAGCAGAGGGTAGTTAGAGTTAGGGTACTATGGTTAGGCTGCGGTTGGACTTGATGATCCTTGAGGTCCCTTCCAACCTGAGTAATTCTGTGATTCTATGATTCTATGATTGACTTGGAATCTGTAGGAGGAAAGTGTGCTTGCCAGCAGTAAAGCATCTGCTACGCTGCTGTGGAGACACAGGAGATGGTTTCATTATTGTGCCTAAGCATTTGCACAACAGCCCACTCATTTTCCCTCTGATGTTGATCCTACCTGCCAGGGCTGAAGCCTCTGAAGAGAAGGTCACAGCAAACTCTTTGAGGATATTTGCATGGCTGTCACCAACAAAGAAACCAAGGTAGCTGGTGGATGAGTGTAGAGATAGGGAAATAGTTGGTGGAAATCTCTGTGCAAAGCTGTTGCAGATTCTCTTTAAGATGTCATACAGTAACTCCACTTTCTGGTCTTCACACTGAAAGAAAACAGGAAGGGCATCCTTTACCCTCTAAGATCAACAGCCGTTGTGGAAGCCGGTCTTGTAAAGTTACACCAGAGAACAGAATGGGCATTACTTCCTGAGAATGATAATACACCTATAAACATGCCTGAAATTCCTGATATTAAGTTTATTAATATTGGGCAGCTTGATCAGCAGTGTCTTGATGCTGTAATAGGAGATGGGGTCTTTTACCATTAAGTGAAGGAAGAAAGAACAAAAGATTTTACCACCTGAAATAATCTGAAATGAGGCAGAGATAATGACTTCTCTCTTCAATTCTAAGGAAGAATTTTTAATATTGTCATCCTACAGTTCTTTGCTGTGGTAAAAAAAAAATCTAAGAGCTGAACAACATACATAGGAAAGTTAATAAGGAATCTTTGTAATTGTAATCTTTTGTCCCCTAATTACACCAAATTAAAGGACTGTACAAAGCCATGCTTCTACAAGAAGTGTCAATTAAACAATTTAAGAAGTAAATAGAAAAAGATGGAATTTGTGCCATCCAGCCAAAGTCACAGACATTAACGATGCTCCAGTTCCACAGTGTGCTCCCCCCCCTCCCCACCCCTTAACAGAACTATTTGCAGGAGATGCAGGGTATCAGGAAACAGGAGAGGTTGGGCTGGGAGGTAGAGGCAGGAGCAGTGCAGTGTGTCTCACATCCTATATGGGAAGCACGCGGGTCAGCTATCACTGACAGCTGAGGAACATAGAATAGCACTAGAGGGTGTGCATTCATCCCTAGAAATATACTACCTGAAACAGAGCTGAGGTGTGTGAGGTGAGGTTTACGATTCAGGCATCTCTTCCAGGGTCAGGCCTTTAAACTCGACACTTCTCAAGAGCACAGCATTCGTTATTAATGCTTTTTGATTTGCATAATTGTGACGAATGGCTGCAGAGCACCACACTATTCTATATTTTGCAACAAAATGCCTGCATTTTCATTATGCTCAGCAGCATGATTTCACATCATGGTATGATCTACAGAATTATTTTGTGCAGCTGCTCTATAGCAATGGTACCATAGCAGTAGCCTGTTGGCCTGGACCTGCCACGTTGTCCAGTTCCACCAGTAGTCACTTTTTGTGCCTTACCGTGAAAAAGTCACAGAGTGTGATGTGAGGGAAAATCTCATGGGCTCTGTTCTTCCCGCACTGGCGCTTGCTCTCCTTCCAAAACTCTTGCAGGCAGTTATACAAGTGGCCAGTGGGGCACAAATAAAGAGCATACTCCTGGGGAATTGGGTCATCCAAAGAGGGATCGTTGCAGTGAGAGTGCAACCTGAAATCAAAACACGTCACACAGAGAAAGCATGTGAGCCACCTGCTCTTCTTTTCTTTGCTTCCTTGGGCATGCACCATGAGGTCCCATGAGACACAGGCACCAAGCTGAGACAGGGAGCACACTTACTGTGATGTAGCTCTGAATGCCTGTCTGACTGCGCCCCATTCATGCACACAATCACAACTCAGGTACTATAGTCCCAGTACAGTGAGTAGCCCATAATTAAGAAGGAGGCTTAAAACTGGGGACAGATGCCTGCCCAGGGCAGCCAGTCCCCCAGTCCTGTGAGACATCACTGTGGTAAAAGTAGTTTCTTTTGCCCAGGAGTCTCTTTGCTCCCCAGCTCTTGATTTACAACCAGACCTTCTGCAAATAACCTTACTTCCAAGAATTAGTGTAAATAATTATTTCTCCGATTAACTAAAATGAAATACAAACAAACCTCACATGCAAGGTCTTTAAAAGCAGGTAACTTCAAACTGAGTAACAGAATCAGTATGCAAACAAGTATTTTTAGTCAGTTTTTATGTGAAAGCACTCTTTAGAAATCACAGGTGCTTACCATTTTGCAGCATCTTCTATTGATTTTTGACCAGTAGCAACCAAGGCTTTTTGCCTAGAAAAAAAGCCACAAACCAAATGAAAACAAAGTGGATTCATCAGAATAACAGAAAACATTATAATTGTTTTCTATGACTTTAATAAAATAAAGAATGGATATGCAGTGACAACCGATTTCACCACAGTGTATACCTATAATAACATAACCTATAATGACAAGGTTATTCCCAGCACATATTAATGTTCTTGAAGGCCTCCAAACAGTCTGCTCCACTGCATGTCTTTAATTCCTTACAGACTGGTAAGCAGCCCTTTCCACAGAATGTGTTTGGAGATGTTTCTTAGCGTCCCTATTGATTAAGTGGGTTTCCTTATGGTTGGTTTAGTTCTCCCTCTACACTCTATAAGAACAGGGTTTGCTCTGTTGATAGGATAATTAATGAGAAGCCCAGATTCAAGTCCACACATACAACCTAAACAAAATATACTTATATGGGGCTTGAAACTCTGGACTGAGCATATGGCTGTATGGCAAACAGGCATTGGATTGGAAAGATTATCCTGTTACAAAGTAGAAATGAAATAAAGATTTTACCCGCATCCTAGGCTCACAAAAGGGTTCCCAGAAGGAGGATCTCCAGATAGAGATCCTTCCTTCTAGGGAGTAAGCCCTTAAATGGGGTTTAGGAGGGATGGAGCCAGGCTCCACCCCTTCCGGTCACTCAGGTGAAATTGCATTCACCTGTGCCCCTGCAGCTGACTCAGTGCTCACCTCAGGTGGTCAATCAGAGGTTCAGGCCGTGATTCAACAGTTCCCATACAACTGAGGATTTCCCTTGGCCCAGAAGAGAGCCAGACCCAAGTCACAAATTAATTCCAAGATAACATACAATATCTCAATTTTCTCCCTTTTATGCAACTGACATTCTTTGGGATCAAATTTGTTTCATGTTTCCTTTTGATAGAATCATAGAATCTCCTGAGTTAGAAGGGACACACAACAATCATCAAGTACAACTCCTGGCTCCACACAGGACCACCCAAAAATCAAACTCTGCGTCTGAGAGCATTGTGCAGATACTTCTTGAACTCCAGCTTCTTGGGGCTGTGACCACTGCATGGGGCAGCCCGTTCCATGCCCACCAACCTCTGGTGAAGAACCTTTTCCTAACCTCCAACCTGGTCCTCTGCTGTTTTAGTTTCGATGGGTTCTGTCGCTGGTCACCAGAGAGAGGAGAATAGCTAGAGCTTTCAAAATACTGTTGACATCCTTTATGTGACAAAGTCTTTGTGAGTAAATGCTGAGTTTTTGGAGGGTGAAGCATTCCCAGTGTGTAAGTAGCACCTGCACCCACGAACCTCATTTCCAGCCCTGCAATCCACCTGTAAACTTCTCAGAAGTGACATGAAGGGGAATGAAAGACAGTAGAAATGGAAGAAAATCTGCCAAGTTACTCCGCATCTGCTTATCCTTCCTTTTTTCTGGAGGTTACCTTTTCTGACTGCTGCATCCTGAGGGCATCCATTTGTTTAACCTAAACCTCAGAGTTTTATCCTCCCTTCACCCATACGGCACCTGTGCATGCACTGGAGCGCCATAAATGCATTAAGGAGCAAGTCTTACTCTTGCTGTTGTTGCTTCTTCCCAGACTTTTCTTTCTAATGCAAAACTACATATGGGCTTGTTAAAAATGATGAAATGTGCATATGTGCACGTGCAAATCATACTTGGCTTCTTAGTGGAGGATCAGCACAGCTGAAGATGGTAACTTGAGTCTTTCTGCTCAAGCTCTACCTTCTACCTTTCTCCTCTCTAAAATTAAAATTGACTACCATGGCCAAGTCAATCCCAAAACCATGAGCTTGTTGATCAAAGTGACCAAGCTCTTTGTAAACAGCCCCAAAGACAAGCAGAGCTGTACAGCAGCTTTTCTTTACACAGACTCTGTGTAATCATAAAACTAATAAGACACTTGGAGACCTGAGGCTATGGCCTGTCACAATGCTCAGCATCATCTCCTTGCTCCCCCACGCTCCTCTCTGTGCCTCTTTCCATCTTTCATCCCATCATATAAGTTGGTATTACGATGCTTTCCAGCAGGGTTTCTCAGCCCTCAGTGTTATCAAAACATTAGGCTGTAATTAGACATCCTGTGCTTCTAAAATGAGCGGTGGAGGTTAAAAGATAATGCATAAAAAAATTCTGTACATGCCTAATTCTTTCAAATAAACAATAGGAATAAATCATTTAAAATTTGCATTAAAAATAATATATTTCCTGGTTCTTTCCTAAAGCAGAAAACAGCAATCACATTTCAATTCTATCAAAGCATGAGATGTTCATCTGCTGATAGGCTCTATCCTCAAGTATTTGTGTTTTGTTCTTTCTGAAAATGTTGCTTTTGCATGATAGTCCTACATTATGAAGGATTTCCTAATATTTCCAACAAGCCTTATTCTTCGTAGGCTAGGACATCACAAAAGAGCAATTTTTCAGAACTTTCTTTTATGTCTGAAGCCAAGACCTACAGAAACAGCTAAAAAGCTTTATAAACTACAGTCCAAATTTTCAATGTGATGAAGTCTGTAAGGGCCAACAAACAAATAAATAAAGTGCTTTCTGTCTTTCTGCCATTTTATGTTGACCTGTATTGCACTTTGTTCACTGTCTCTTGATTTTGACCTAGAAAGCACAAAGCCAAGTCAATCATCGGAGAAAATGTTTTGAAGGCAATTTGAAGAATGTAACATACAGAATAAAAACTAGACCTTATTTTGAGGTGACCATACTTTATACTATCTACTAGAGAAATGACAAGACAGATTTGGAGCTCCATAGCTAAAATTCCACCGGGCATAACCAGGAATAATGAACCCACAGCTTCCCTGTAAACTGTGCGTACATCTAAAGATGCTTCACTAAGCACCAGGTGTTCCTAAAAATAGAGCCTGATCAACTTGTTTAATTTTCAATCTAGTATCAAAATGGAGGTTACAGAGATACTGATATCCTTTTTCAAACACTTATATGAGAACTTCTTTGACATTTTAACGAAAGGACTTATTTTCTTCAGTCATAAGTCCATGGCACAACTGGCTGCCACCACAGAGTCCAGACATTCCCTTCAGAAGTTTGTTGATGCTTTGTAAAACCTGCAAACCTCTCTTTCTGACCAGAGCCATATCTGGGGAAGGAGTTACCATCAAGTAACTGAGTTTTTATTAACAAGTTTTTATTAACAAATTTTTATTAACTCAAGTAATTGAGTTTGTATTAACTCAATTGGAAGTGCTGCCACCAGTTCATCCTCCCTCAGATGGAGCTTCCAAGGACAGGGCCTGACATTTTCCAGGTAGGACATGCTTTTGAAACAAGATTCAATTTTAGGACAGAAAGAAAAAGGTACAGACTCATGTGGCATCTTGTTAAGGAAAGCTTACCCTTTTAAAACAGTCTCCTGTGACAAAACCTAGCAAGAACTTTTTTTTTGCCAGGCCTGAAAAGATCTTTGTATAGAAGCTACATCCACATTTAGTTCCTCTGTAATAACAGTGGTAAGTAGAAAAAAATGAAAGGATTCATCCCAAGAGTGAACTATAGGGATCAACTTAACTCATTGTGAAGTCTCTCAAACTCCAGGTGCAGAAGAGCGTGTGTCTTCAGATATACAGAATAGTTTTAGAAATGGATACAGAACAAGTTGCTTTAGCAGTAAGATCAATACACAGTGCTCTACAAGGTATTCAAAGTGAGACACACCTGCTCCTCCTTTGGAGACATCACCCCCAAGAAGCGGCACGTTCTCTTGATGGAAAACGCAAGCCGTCTGCATTTAAGTAGATACAAGAAACACCTCACACCATACAAAAGCAGCTGAAAACATTACTCACGCGATGTGAGCTGGGAATCCTTTGGCCAGGAGAGACTCAAGGAGCGCAGAGGGGCTTTTGCTCCTGTGCTTGTTGGACACCTTTGCATACAGCTGTGTCTCAGCCACCGCCATCTCCTCCTCTCTCCCTCTAGCTGTGCTCAGCGCTGACAGAAATTAGGAGGGGGAGGAGGGAGGCAGCAAGAAAATGAGAGAGAAAGAAAGAGAAAGAGGCAGCTAAAATAAAAAACCCTCAAACTTCTTGTGATCTTCTCTGACAAAAGCTGACATCCTGTTTTCGTAACCTGTGTGTCTTTGAGTTTTTGTTTTAAAGCAGTTAAAAGCAAAAGTATCTGCAGGCTGTTCCCATCTGCCCTAGTAGAACAAGACGCGTTGTCCAAGAAAAAATGTAAGAGTCAGGGTGGACTTGCTGAACAGTCTGAGACTGGATCTCTTAGCTCTTAATTTTAAATTCTCTTCTGGAAGCCAAGAAATCCACCTCAGCTTCTACTGGAGAGGGGGGGACCTCCTGCACCATATAAGAAGTTATTTTGTAGGCTGAAATCATTCCTCTTGGGCTCAACGTTCATATTCTCCAGCTTCAGCTGTACTTGGACCCCCTTGTGGCTGCAGCCATAGTCCACCTGCTGACAAGTAGTACAACTATAGTAGTACAGTAGTATAGTAGTACAACTGTACAAGGACAAACCAGGCACCCCGTCTAGACACAGTGCCCTGGGTCTGTGCTTGGAGCAGTTCAGAGAGGCAGCTCAGTGAGGTCTGTGCTTCCTGGTAGTGCTGTCCTACTAATGGAGACTTCAAAAAGTAGATCTGGCCTATCCCGGGGACTCCAGGGTGATCAGAGCAGGCAAAATGGCAGAGGCAGCTTTTCCTGGCTTGGGCTATCCCTGCTGAGGATACCACTGTTATCCAGGAAGGATGGGAATGAAAGGGTCTCTAGAGCTGCTAGTATCAAGAAAAAAGCCATCACTATCTCCTTCTTCTTGGATGAAGTTCTCCTTGTGGCACCTCAGCAGTCTGGGCTGCCTCTCCCAGTCTTTACCTCTGAAGCCTCGTGAGGAGAGCATTCGAGCAACTCAAACGGCACTGCCTGGATGCGAGCAGTGAACAAGAAGGTGATGTTGTGCTCTGTCCTTTGTAAGTGCCAGCTTCCATCCTGCACAGTGAAGGGACTGATCAGTTTCCCTCACTGCAGGAAGATCCAGAGAAGTGTTTTCATGGAAAACCTTCATTTCTTCCACAGTCTCTAAGGAGTCTTGTTTCATTTACACTACCACGACCTTTTACTTCAGCTCTCTTCCTCCTTCTTCCCTCCACCCTCCCTTCAGCAACATCTCTCTATTTACTGAAAAACTGCAAGCCAAATTAGGACTACTTTTGAGTATTTTCAGAGCTGAACATACATTTTCATTTTCCAAACCCAAACTGCAAATAAGTTGATACAACACTCTCAGTACAGGCACCCTGTTTTCAGGAATGAGTTACCACTTGCACAGTATTCCCAAAAGATTGTGCAACATTGGATTATGGAAGTTATCCACAATTAACATATGTGTTGTTTTTTTTTTTCCCAGAACTCCTGTTTAAATTTGCTGTTTGCTGTGAGCACGCAGCAAAGGGGAAGGAAGTGAAGAAGGAGCAGCATCGTCCAAGGGCTCTATATGACAACACGAAGAAACACCTGGGCCTTTTCTTGCTGCCACTCAGGGCTGCAGGCAGACTCCTCTGCTGCACAGCTTTTGATAACAGATGAGCAAGCACGAGCCCGCGTGGTTTAACTCCAGCAGTATTTCTTCGCCCGGAGGGTTACAGAAAGGTTTGCAAATACTGCAATATTACTTTACGCTCTCAGGATGATTAAAACGTGTGCTGAATTTTTATCTCCCCCTTTCCGTAGCCATGCCATCCAGGGCTACCTGATATCCATCCCCAGGTTGGATTTCACAGCCGTCTCCACAAGGCCGCCCGTGACCAGTGGCTGAACGGGCGGCCCGGGGCGGCTCGGGAAACCTCACAGAGTTGGCTGGCTTATCAACCTCAGGACTTCCTTTGGGCTTCCTTTGATGATGAAGAGAGAAAACAGTTTTGCTTTTAACTATGGCTTCTCAGGAAGAGGTGAGTGAAGCTTTGGGAGGGCGTGTTGTCCTCTAAAGAAGTGATGTGTCTGTGCTTATCTCTCATGTAGTTTATACTTCTCAATACTGTTTTATTTCCATATGAACAAAGAAGAGTTTTAAGGGTAGAAGAGTATTAAAAATATTTAAAAATCATGTACGACAAACCTTCCTTTTATCTGCCTTAAAATTAGTGGGCTACATATGAAATTTAATTTATGGTCATTGAAATGAAAACTAGACTTTATCAAAAGAAAGAGTAGAAACCTCATTGCAACTGTTTGCTGAAAGGCGAAGAGATATCCCAGGTGATTAGAGATTAGTGCCACCAACAAAACACACATACTTTGCCTAAAATGCGTCACTATAAATATTTTCTGCGACTGATTTGGCAAGCACTTGTGTTGCTTTTACATCTTGCCAACTTCACTGTCTTTAGCTATCTTGGACCTATTCCACAACATTACGAGGTCAAAAACCTGATAGCTTTTGTCACTGATAGTGCTCAGAACTGAAGCTAGAAATCAGAATGTTGAAGCTGCATACCTTGAGTTCTGGTGTGGCCTGTTTTAATTATTTTCCACTGCATAGAAAGAGATCGAGGGTTTTCTGGGCTAAAATTCAGCTGGACCAAGCATGACATTGCTGCCAGGTGCTGCACAGGTGTAATGTGCTTTTCTGTCTCTCTTGTTTCTGACTGCAATTAAAGAGAGCACCTCACAGAGGTTAGGTTGAAATTTAAGGGGAAAAAAGAAGTCAGAGTTATTGAAAGTGCTTAGACAAACTTGAAAATAATTTAACTTCTGTAGTTTGCTGGTTAATTAATTACAGGAGCTTCTCTCATGAAGTATGGTTTCTTTTCTCATGAAGAAATGGTTTATTTTGGGCAAACACAGCATTCTTGCAAGTGTCTCTGCGGATTCATTTTGTATCTGCATTGCATAGAAAAAGAATTGTCAGTGGGAATAGGAAGAAAATATCCTTTCGCATAAGGAGAAGAGTGTCAGATTTTTTGAGGTAACAGAAATAATTTGCTTAAATATTGTCTTTTTGTTTCTTCTGTTGAGCCAGGCTCAAGGGGCAAATCCCACTACTGGAAGTCTTGAAATCATCTCTATTACAGAAGATGGACCGCCAGTACCAGAAATTCAGTTCTCCTTCAAAAGATTTTTCAGCATACAAGTGAGAGTTGATCCCAGTGCAGATGGATCTGGTAGGGATGCTGCATAGCGTTTTGACCTTTGTAATCTGAACAGCTAATTAGCTTGCCCACACATTCAGAGAAAGCAATTACTCAGAGGAACAAGAAACACAACCTCACTCCCCCAGCCATGAGATTTGCCACCATATCAGCAGGTGACAACATCTTCTGTCTTGTGCTTGCATACACAAGCATTTTTCACAGACAGATTATCCACACGCTTCTGCCACATAGCAGATATTTACCCACGCTTTTCTGACACAGTTTTCATTGGCTTATTCAAAATTTTCCCAAATTGGAAATTCAGTCCGTTAAAAAAAAAAAACTGAATGCACAGTATAACAGTCTGTAGGAGGTATAGCAAACACGTTGGTTACTTCCCATGGGTTTCATGGCAAATATACTAACTTTAACAGGGACAGAATGAGTAACAAGGGTGAAGATGGAGCAATTTATTTTTACAGTCCATTACCTACTGCAGCTGTGTAGAATTTTGGATATCAGGCACCACCTCCATTGACAAAATCAGTTGCTCAGTTGCTGTAGGGAGGGTTTGGGAAGGTTGGGATTTACCCGTGATTCTATGAGCACTGGGAGACACTCAGTATCCTTGACTGGTTCTAAGTTCCTGCTAATCTTAGATTCAAAGCTTGAAGAATGAAGGGGGTTAAGAGCTGCATGAATTAAAATCGACAACAAGGTTCTACTAGTACTTATGTATACACGAGAGAGCTGTGTAGGCTATTTTCCCATACTTTGCACTTTGTTTGTCAGAATATGTTTGAAACAAGTGGACCATTCATTATTTTCAATGGAATCCAGTCTTTTTTTTCTGAATCACAATGCTACCAAGTTGAGGTCAGCTACAGAGGTGAACAGTGAGTGGGATCATTCCTGCTCATGAAATGCATTCAGCAGTTCCTGCTGGTGTCTATTTTAACTTCAGATGCATCTTTTTCCTTGAAAACTCAATCTCAGCATAGAGCTATTACTTGGTTCTCTCCTTGCCTTATAGTAAAATTTCATCCAGATCACCTTTTCTGATGTTTTTTTTTCAAGCTATTTTCTTATTTGAAGGTCCCATGTTTGCAAATTTTGCTTTTTACCATTTTCAATTAACTTTGCTTCAATAAGTCCTTCTTCCTTCTTGCCTTGAACGCTATTTGTTAACAGGTCCTGTCTTCTTTCCAATATTCCCACTCATGTTCAAAGATGTGGTGCCTCTTTAACTAAAGCTGTTCAGCTTTAACACCCCAGGAGTGTTCCCCCAGCACTGGAAGAGTGCAGCTGGTGCATGGGGATGCGCACAGTGTTCGGAGCACCATGCAGCTGGGGTTGCTGCTGGGGGGAGCAGTGGGACCACAGACATGGTACAGGCAAGGGTCAGGAGATGTCCTGGACAGGAATGATTGTGAAATTCATGCAGCAGTTGCTGCTTCACCTAGCTTAATGTTAGAGAAATCGTTTCATTGCAAACTCCAGCTGTTTTAACTTCATAGAAGCTGTTATCTCTGTTTGGTTTCTAGGGGATATTGAACCACCTTCGATGTGCCAAGTATTAATCTCCCCCAAATACCTTCCATATGTCTGTGCTTTATTCTTTGTAGTAATCCTAGCAGTTGCCACTGGCCTGGGTGGTGAGTACAATTAGTTATTCATTAAGTTATCATTAGTTATTCATTCTCAATTAACCATTCTAATTCTTAATTTTTCATGAGCTTTTTACTTAGTATGGAATTAAACTGCTGCTGCCACTTACTAACTGAAGTATAAAGTCTTGTTGATGTGATGGCTTTACGTTTTATTTACATGTACAAATAAAGTAGATCTGGCACTTACGACAAGATTGATGTAATACTTAGGACACTGGGGAACCTGTAGGACTAAGACAACTCTCCAATCAAATTTCACTGATTCCTCTTGAGTGGTGATTTAATAATTGAGAAACGTAGGGGAGCGTAAGGTAACATGCTTAGTTTTGTCTTGTAAATCAGTACTTACAGTTTGGTTTCAAAAACCAAACAAACTTTCCCCTATAACAAATCTCTACGAAGAAAAAGAAGACATGAGGTGAGTTCAGTCGTGACTGGAAAGTATGCCCTCCACAGTGGTAGGTGCCAAATATGTTGATGGTAGAATGGTGCCTTCACATCCACAGCTGGAATGAGTAAGGATCTCCTTGCTTTGCTGGCGAGGGTTCACAGCTCCTGGAAACTTATCCTGGTGTGGAACATAAACTGGGTTAAGGTAGCTGTGAAGGAGGTAGCACAGGCAGCAAGGCTGTTTGATCCTACAATTCATTACTAATGGATGAGTTTAACAGCACCATGTAGCAACGTCTGGGTTGTATTTCAGAAGTTCCTAGAGTACAGGAGTTGCCTTTTCCTCAACAATGTAGAAATATGGCCAGATAATGAAAGCAAGAATGTGTGTTTCATCACTTTGTTTTCTTCCATTCTTGCCAGTCCAGTATAACTGCATTGGGAAATTTCGCTGCCGATCATCCTTCAAGTGTATTCAGAAATCAGCCAGATGCAATGGTGTCTTCAACTGTAAAGAAGGGGAAGATGAGTACGGATGTGGTAATACAGATTTGATTATAAAACCCTGCTACCTCTTCCTGCAGTGTCTGGCACATTGTTAAGAGATATGTGTTGTAAAGAATTTCAGTGAGACAGAGGAATATAGAGACTGATCTCTGCTCTCTGTGACAGCAACAAGGCCCGAGGAAACAGCATGGAGCTGTGTCAGGGGAGGGGCAGCTGGATTAGGGGACAGGGTCTGCACTGGACTGGGGTTAGGGACAGGGTCTGCACCAGAGAGCGGTGGGCATGGAATGGGCTGCCCGGGGCTGTGGGCACAGCCCCCAGTGCCAGAGTTCAAGGAGCGAATGGACATTACTCAGACACGTGGTCTTATTTTGGGGTGGTGTGCTGTGAAGCCCAGAACTGGACTCAATGGTCCTTGTGAGTCCCTTCTAACTTGGGGTATCTTATGATTCTGTGATCAGCACAGACTTTTATTCTCCTGACTGTGCTATCTTAGACTCTTCTTCCTCTGAATCTCAAAGTCAGGCTGAGTGGCAAGAGAGCTGTGCTGCAGGTGTTCACCTCAGGATCCTGGAGAACAGTCTGTTCTGATGACTGGAAGGCAGAGTATGGAAATACTACCTGTAAACACCTGGGTTTCTCAAGGTACGAACGTAAAACAGAAGCAATTTGTTTGGCATTCTTAACGAATTCTGACATATGCAATTTTCTTCATGAAACCCTGAATAAGTCTGTGCTTTAAAATAAAAAAGGACTCTTTACTTGTGAATAATATAATTGAAGATAATGTGCGAAATCATCATGAATATTTGCACACTGAAAATGCCAGCTACTGCTCCTATAAGTCCTGAATGATGGCTAACAGCTATGGTTTGGTTAAGTCTTCCCTATGGGTTGCAGGTACCTGAATCCTACCTGTCTCCCTAGTAACTGCAACTTGTTCGAGAGGCACTGTGCAACATATGAGCATTTTCCATTTATTTTCTTCATCAGCAGGAATGTTATATATGAGATCTGCTCAGAAAGTAATGTATCTCCTGTTTTATGACATTGACCCACAACATCAGAGGCAGATGGTGGTGGTATGGCAGTAGAGGTCGAACCTTCCCACCAATATCCCATTACATGTTGTTGCCATGACACATGGCAGCAGAAGGGCAGTCTGACACAGTGGTGTCTGACACAGAAGTACAGCTGAAGCAAAAGTGTGTTATTGAATTCCTCCGTGCGGAAAACATGGCACCCACTGACATCCATTGACACTTGCTGAAGACATTTGCCATCCAGTCATAATGAAGTTCCAGTACAACATTAGAATTAAAATTGACTTTCTCTGCCAGTTAAATACCTCTCAGTACTTGAGACTTTTGACATGACTGTGGAAGAAGTACGCATGCATTATAAGAAGCACTTCTTGGAGGGGATGGGATAACTTCACCAAGTACCAGAATCTGGTCATTGTGGCTGCTGCACCAGGTTTCCACTAATAGAGGCGCTAAATTATTCAGGTGAATTACTGGAAGTCTGTCTGACGAAGCTGTGTTTATGCTTTATTTGCAGCTATGTGAGTTCAGGTTACCTGCCTGTGGCTGCTGTTGAAAAACAGTTTCAAAGACATTTTGTATCCCTCAGCCATTGGTTATCAATGGATCAAGTGACATCCCTGCACAACGCAACAAACTTGAGGTACGCTTTGACTTGTTGGTTGAATGGCAGAAAACCAGGTTGTTCATAATGATAGAAAGAGAGACTTTAATGAATTATTTGACAAAGCTCTCTGCCCCACGATCCCTTTACAACAAATGGATGGACACCAGGCACTTATCTTTCTCTAACATAGAGCAGTTCCTTTGAGCTTACAGACCCCTAACTGTTTCCCAGTGGGCATATAAACCCCTCATGGTGTGTTTCTTTATCTTGTCAAGAACTTGCTTTTCTTAGTTGCTTTTCACTGAGAAGCAAGCTATGGATCCAAGGAGACTTACAGATCACATGCTAAAAGTAACCTTCTCTCACAGAAGAGTGAACCACTGGTCAGCAGGACAGCAAGTGGTCTGCAGACTCCTGATGGTGTCTAAGCTCCTACCTTACATATTTCAGTTAAATGCCTTAAGTAGATTGGATGAGTGCTTGACTTCATGTCTCTCTTAATATATGAATTCTACATATTTATGTAAACATACATACTAGGGAAAAAATGGTGTACCTAAATTGTATCTAATACTTTACTGTCTCTTCATCTTAGGGAAGAATGCACTTCTGGCAATGTAATCATCTTAAAGTGTTTGGGTAAGCATCAGAAAAAATAAGAATAAGATGAAAACCTGTCCTTCTTCACCCACTGCAGAGCAAGAGCAGGGAGGAATTGGGTGCTCAGGGGAATACTGTCAGTTTTTCACATGCAATGAAAAATTGTATTTCTTACATAAAAATTCAGAGAACTTCAGGAGTCCAGAGTAGACTTGGAGGGCAGATGTGGAGTGTCAGGCAGCAAGAACGATACAGTGAAAATCATATTAGGAAGTAGACATGTAAGGATTGTGCATTGGATCAATGATCTGATGCTACAATTCAAACCCTTTGCCACCTTAATTCCTGAACTTCAATGCATACCTCTCTATGCCAGCTTGTTTTCCAACTGGGATATGAAAAGTCAGTGGACGTTGGAGATAGGCTTGCAGATGGTCCTGCTGCAGGTCTTGGCAAGGTTAGAAGTTCTTAAGGTGACAAAAACTATTCCCGTGTTTCCCCTAAGGACTGTAACCTTTACTTTCTGGCAGCATGCGGGATGCGGGCCAGCTATGGGCCACGGATTGTGGGAGGCAATGCATCCTTGCCCCAGCAGTGGCCTTGGCAGGTCAGCCTCCAGTTCCATGGGCACCACCTCTGCGGAGGGTCTGTCATCACCCCACGCTGGATCATCACAGCTGCACACTGTGTCTATGAGTAAGTCCCTAAATTGTCTTACTCAGGTGTCCCTTGACTCTACTTGCAGCACATCTTGGGGGATGAAGACTTGCAGAAGACTCAAGCATTATGCTTTATCTTCAAAAAACCTGCAGAAAGAGATTGGCTTAACCTTATTTCACAGACTTTATCCATAGCATTTAAACTGTCTCTCCTTTCTGTACCAGTGCAAATCTTCATGAAAAATGATCTTCCACAAAAGTGTTCAAATCACACAGCCCAATTTTCAAAAATTCTGGAAACTCTCAGCTGCCTGGGAAATCAACTTAAACAACTAACTAAACATTGATAAATGCCAAATCATTTCTTTGGAATTCAGACCACTGATTTCTCCATGTTGCATGTGATTTAATGGCTCAGGAGGAATTTTTACTTGGCTGCTGAGTACTAAAGTACTCAGAAGCTCCTAAGTAAATGAGAAGACCCTTTTCAATTTAATAGGATCAATCAGTTTGTAAGCTTGGGAGACAAATGACAACCTGAGAGTTTTCTTAAAGGCTTCTCACTCTCCCCTACCTCTTCATTTCAGCTTGTACTTACCGAGCTCATGGAGTGTGCAAGTTGGCTTTGTGACTCAGCAAGATACCCAGGTTCACACATATTCAGTGGAAAAGATTATATACCATCGAAATTATAAGCCGAAGACCATGGGAAATGATATAGCACTGATGAAACTGGCAGCACCGCTTGCTTTCAATGGTAATTCATTGTGTGAGCTGTCACTTGACTTTCTCACTTCCCTAGCTAAGAGCACAGGCTGGGAAGTTCTTTTGGTCTGACACAGGCCATCTGGGTGCATTCTCACCTCCCCTAAAAACAGTGAGAGAAGAACAGCATAAATGTAGTAAACCTGCTGCTGTGACGGCAAAGGATCCCTGCCCAAATGACACTGGCTTATCCCCCTTGCTCACCACCAGCCATAGGATGAGCCTTGCTACTGTTCCAAGTACTGTCTCCACATGGCAGCAGAAAGCCTTCCCAGCCCCAACACCAGAAACACTTCTGTACTCCATATTCAGGTAGAGAGGCACAGTGCAATCACAGGCACTGCAGGTTTCCAACTCATTCTGGTGTTGGCTTGCTGAAGGCATTTAATAATAGGCAAACATTAACTTTATTCTTTCTAAATATTCTTTCCTATCTAAAATATACATCCCACCTAATTTTTCTTGGACATCACAGAGAATTTTTACAATGTTCTTGCTGTCCTTATTTCTGTGATTATAGGGAGGTCCAGCCATGCCCAAAGCTGAAAATCAAGTTTAAATTTCAAATAGAAGCCAACACAATGCAAATATAACAGTGCTTTTGAATTAAAACCACTCTTATTTTCTCAGTAGGATGCTGTCAATGGCTGACACAGCTAGTGAGTTGAAATAATGTGTAATGATTCTGTATGAATATAAATCATCACCTACCAGTATTTCCTATTCACTCTGAGCTCTTTCTGCAAAGGTGGACTGGCTCCCTAGTGCATCTAGATTGTCCGTTCCTAAATCAATACTATTGAAATTGCCCACAGCAGGAGGAGTGTAACTAGATGACCCTTAAGATCCCTTCCAACCCAAGCCATCCTGCGATTCTAGGATTCTATTCTATTAAATCTTTCCAACTTCCAGTTTAGATAAAAAGTAGATAAAAATTCAGCTTGATTTTTTTCTGTTTGAAATTTCTGCCACTGCTGTTTTCTTTTGCTCAGGATCAAGTTTGTGAGGCTGCCAAGAACAGGAAAAGCTCTGCATCTGAACTGCGGACAAGGGGCAGCCTGGGGAGCTTTGGAGGCTTGATGCTTTTAGCTGGAGTCATTGCATAGTGGAGAAGTGAACTGCTAGGAATTACCTACTATAGCATCATATCTTCCTTCCCTTTGTGCAGTGCTAGGCCACCTTGAAAGCTTGTAGTTCATCCCTGTGAGCATCAAACACTGACTGTACTGCATAGCATTCAGTGCCCCAGAGCACAGAGGTACTCTAGGTCTATGAGTACATGGATGGGAAGCAAAGAGTATCCCAGACATTGTGCTGCCCTTTCAGAGGACTGCAGTAATGCATGCTTACAGCTGTTTTCACATGCCTCTGCACAAAACACATCACACGGTACTATACCAGTCACGTTATAGCTAACCATGGCCCTTTCTCTGGCAGAGCAGCACGCCATGGGGTCTCAGTTGTACCCATCAGCTGAATACGAGGTGTATTTCTTATTTACTCATTCATCACTTTATTGACAACCCAACACCTCTTTTATTACTTCCTTCTTGATGTAAATTAAGCCCGCTATAAATATTTGGCCATAAGACAAAAGACTTATAGAAAGTAGGATATTAGGAAAAATTTCTTCTCAGCAAGAGCAGTGAGGCAGCAGCACAGGCTGCCCAGGGAGGTGGTGGAGTCACCGTCCCTGGAGGTGTTCAAGAGCTGTGTGGATGTGGCCCTGAGGGATGTGGGCAGTGGGCATGGTGGGGGTGGGCTGATGGTTGGAATGGGTGGTCTCAGAGGTCTTTTCCAACCTTAATGGTTCTATGATTCTGTGATTCTATGAACTACTGAGTTTCTTTATGTGGTGAGTGGACGGTTTTCTTAGAAACTTCATTGCAAGCCATGTCCTGAAAGATTTACGCAAGCATATACCTTATGTCAAATCTTGAAAATGATTCTCTCTTTTCTCTCGTTCTCTCTCTCTTTGCTTTTCTCTCTCTCTCTCTCTTTTTTTTTTTTTTTTTAATAGGTCACATAGAGCCAATTTGTCTGCCTAATTTTGGTGAACAATTCCCAGAAGGAAAAATGTGTTGGGTATCAGGATGGGGAGCAACTGTTGAAGGAGGTATTTTAAATGTCTGCTGTCAGTTACAGTACATGAAAATATCTCACACAGAGGAAATACAGGATTTGGCTGGAGCAATTGATCAACATTAAATTGTCTGGGATATCTGGGGGGAAGAAGATGACATATTCCTAAATTTTATGGCAACCCTGGAAAGGGAGTTCAGTCTTTTGCAGGGGGGAATATGAGACAAAAGTGCTGTACTCACTCTTAACATGGGGAATGAACGGGTACACTCAATGGAAAGGATGAAAACCACATGTAGATGCAGAGATGGTGCTCTGCATCCAGGCAGAGCACCATCCAACCTCTCATGTTTTTTATAACTTCAAGTACACGAAGCAGAGCAGAAATGCGAGAATCAAACATTCTTTTTTTTTTTTTTTTTTTTCAAGAGAGAGCACATATATATTTTCAAGTGAGTTGGATGATAAAGAAATTAGATTTGTGAATTATGTTACAAACAAAAGGGACTGTTTTATTTTTAGCATGACTCGTGGGTTATGTCAGTCAATAATATGTACTGACTCACTTTCACTTCAGAGTGCCTGAATGCTCAGGTCATTGTTCTTTATTCATTCTTGATTTGTCTCATTTAAAATGTTCCCGTTGTTCAGAGAACACAATAATAGGTAATAGCATAAGGCGGGGAAAAAGAGAAAGCAACATTTACCACATAAAAAGATGAGATCTAAATTGGAAGGATAGTGTGCAAGTGCTCCTATTTGTGGAAATGATTCATTGAGACTCTGATGAATACTTGTAAAATAGAACAGATGTTTGCAGGTGATTTGTTGATGAACAGAACAGGGACTAAATTCAAAACAAATCTGTGCTCTAGAATTAGAAGACAGTGTCCAAATAGCTTTTAAGCTCACAATTGAAGTAGAAACATATGGCTCATCATTATTTATTACACACTATGATAATGCCCAGCTCTATGCAGTCACTAGTAACCAGATTACATACGTGATGAGACTTACATTATGTTGTCATTATAACTATATTTCTCTCACTCTTGCTTACCAGTTCGTCATATTGTAAAGCATCTTCTGGTTTTGATTAGAGATTACTTTCAAGGATAGAGTGTTTTCCCTTGTTTGTTTTTGGTTTTGCTCTGTTTTTGAACAGGTGACACATCCGAAACCATGAATTACGCAGGTGTTCCCTTGATTTCTAATAGAATTTGCAATCACAGGGATGTCTATGGTGGGATCATAACCTCTTCAATGCTTTGTGCCGGTTTCCTAAAGGGAGGGGTGGACACCTGCCAGGTATGGAAGTTTCCAAACTGCACGTGTGCTCATTAACAGCAGCGATGGAAAAACATGAGTGATAAGCTATCAGAAGGCACTCCCAGGCTTTTCTTGGACAAATATTTGTTCTTGTACCATTTACTCTGTTCGCCATGAACACAAGCCACTGACTGTGCACATATTCATGCACTACAATTCCCTCTTTACCTTTCTTCTACGGGCCATATCTGCTACTTCTGAAGCCAAATTTACTTAAGACATTTTTTAATTTCTTGTGTGTGCTACAGTGTTGTACCATCCCTTCCTTGCCCTGACTATGGCCTCTGCACTGCACTGAATTGCACTGTGAGCAGCTCTGGAGACCTGCAAAGTGCAGAAACCCCATAGTGAAAAGCAGCCAAAGCATACATGAGAAGATAAGAAGTGTGGAACTTTGGAAAATGTAGAGGCAGGGGGATGGAGAAAAGGATTTGAGTATCAGTGGGTTGCCAATAACTCAGCCCCACACAGTAATGCAGGCTCACCTAGCTAGTCATGAATGAGGGGCAAAGTTACCAGAGTTACCCAGTTACAGTCACACAAGGGACAAGATGAAACCAAGGCATGAGGTCCACAAGTTTTCATGTAGGTGTGAGGCACTGATATCTGTCTTAATTCTTTGTCCTCCAGGGAGACAGTGGCGGCCCTTTAGCATGTGAAGATATGAGTATCTGGAAGTTGGTGGGAACCACCAGCTTTGGAGTGGGCTGTGCAGAAGCGAACAAGCCTGGTGTCTACAGCCGAACTACCTCCTTCCTGGGCTGGATACACGAGCAGATGGAGGTGTGGTTTTGCCCTGTCTCCATCTCCAGCTGTAGCTTTGCTTCACCTGTTCCACATAGGATTCATACTATATTTGTCACAGTTGACTTTTGCTGTATTGCAATGTGTGACACAAGAGTGAGTTTGTCCTGTAGAAGCTGAGTGGGGAGAAATAAAATGGGGAGTGGGGAGAGAAGGTGTTGGCTGAAAGGAGAGGAGAGCAGAGGCAAGGAAGTGTAGGGATGCTGCAGCCACCTTCACCTACCTGGGTGAGTCACAGCTCACAGGTAAGCATCTATACACAGGCTCTTACATGTCATTCTCCTACCAAGATAAAACCACCCCAAGCACCAAAGCGTACATCCCATCCTGCTCTAGTCTGGTCCTCAGAGACAGGGGCACCAGTGCTGCCATTCCAGCACCCAATTTGCTGGAATGCATGAATGAACAAATGAATGAATGAATGAATGACTAGCGGTGGTGTTGTGCCAGCAGCAGCAGCATGACTACCAGTCCTGACACCTGCCTGTACTGCCATGGTGCCATATGATGGAATCTCTCCTGCCTCATCTTGCTTGTGAAATAGGCTAGACTTGCTCCATGATCTGAAGTGCTAATGTCAAGCACTCTCAGATGAGGAAATTTCCCAAACAAGATGATGTGTGCAGTTTTAGCTCAGCTCAGTCTGTATACTGCATGACACATGCTGTTTTTGCAATCTATATTACATGTAAAGGTTAATGCTATCAGTGCCCATCTGCCACTCAACAAAGCTAGAGAAGATAGGATAACATGTCCAGTGCTTTCAGAATTCTGGTGTTCTTCCTTTCCTTTCCCTCCAGTATCTTCATCATTGTGTTTCCCCCACATCTAACCATAGGTTCCAGAAATGGCTGGCACTTTGCACATGCAAGGTAAGTGAAGCCATTTCAGATGAAGATGTCATATATGGTGAAGTAATCAAGAAGGAAAGAAGTACAATTAAATATTTGTTTGGCTAGACGCTAGCAAGTCCTAATTTTTCACAGGGACATCCTTCAGATTAAACATTCCTCCTCAAAAAGACTTTCAGTTGCATTGCAGAAACACAGACACTTTTTAATGCAATCTGAAAGAAACCAGAAGAAAGTAAAGATAACGTACCTTTGACAACAATACCACAATTCTGATCTGCTCTTAGCTGCTATTGCTCACCGTGGATTGGGGTTCATTTGGTGTCTCCAGAAGTTCCTTTACTTTCTTCACACTAACTTAACTATTGTAGTTAAGGCTTACCAAAGAGGCTGGGAGAGGGATCCATTTCGATCTAAGAGAGGTAAAATAGCAAGATAAGGAGCTTGGTCATCAGCTTGCCCTTTAAATGCTTTCTTTCTGGAAATCGACATTGTGACAACTCAACTCTCAGGACCATTCATTTAATGCCAGGCGTGATCAAAGAGGAGGTATTTGCATTTTCTGATCTTCCATTTCCTGGTCTAAAACCTGAGGTAAGCACTTCTGCCTCGCAGATTTTCGGGAGCATGCAAATATTTTGTTGATGACTCTCTCCTTTGAGGGCAACAGGCAGTTTTCTATTGCTTTCCTCTAGGTAGTGAAAGTTAGGTGGTGGTGTTTAACGGAGTGTTCATCCAACACTGTGAGCACAGTTTCTCTTGCTTCCATTTTGAATCACTAGGGGAGGAAGTAAAGTTTGTAGTGCAAAATGGGAGTACCATTGGCCTACGTACATCACCATCTGAGATCTATGCTTCAGTAGTGCATCTAAATGGGCATGCAAAGTTCCTACCCCAGAAGTAAGAAAAACAAAAAGAAAGAAAAGATAAAGAAAGCAGCAGTGGAACAACTAAGAAGAAACAAAGCACACCCCTTCAAATCTTACTTAGCTCCCTGTATGCACTATCCCACGCACAGTGTCTGCCACTGCTGCTAATATATTCCACCATCCCCCATAACCATAATTCTTTTTGAATCTTCTGTTCCTGTCTCAGCCTACGCAAAGTTAGCAATCAGTGAACTTGAGTGGTGAGAGAAGCTGATGGCATTTCCTCAGGTTCACAGTACGTGTGATGGGAGTTGCACCCCATCAGGAGGAGGTGATGTGTTTTTGTGAAGAACAAGCACAACCGCTCAGCTGGCAGAACTGGCTCCAGCAGCCCTATGGTGCCATTGGTTCAAATGGAAGCAAGCAGAATACATACATAATTGGTTTTGCTTTCTAGAGAGAAGAGTTGCAGACCTGAAGGGCACGTTGACTCACTGGGCTTTTGAACATCCATGCCCCCTGCAGAAGGACCTACTACGCTCTTCTGGACACCTGCTCTGAGCACTGTACATTCATGGACTACTTTTAACCATTTGTTTTTGGGACTGGTAACTGTAATTAAGGAAAACTGATGCACAGTTAGCCTCTTTTGGATGGATGAGGCAGTTTCGTTCTGGCTGGTGGGCATGTGCATTCACTATCAGCTAGTAATTTCACACATGAAAAAAGTGCTAAAACTGATAAGCCAGAAAGCTGCAATAACATTTTGCAGGCACCGTGTGTACAAGTCTACAGGAACTTCAGATCAAGTTGCTTGCTACTATTTTGCTACTTCCCTTCCAAGAATCAAGCTACAAAAATACTTTTTTTTTGTGAAAATATCCACATATAAGGCCCGAGCTCTGTTACACAGGCACCAGCAACTGTCATTATGGCCGTAAAGCAAGTAGGAAGCAAGCAGCTGGCAGTTTTGGCACACATTTGGCAAGTATGTTCAACTCTTGTTAGCAAAAAAAAATCACAGGATTCAAGTCTTATATCATGTGGATGTGAGCAAAATCCCTAAAGTGAAATTCTTAAGTGTTTTATTGCTGTAAATGGCTCGGAAATGAGCAATATACAGACTGTAACTACTGAAAAATTCTGAGATCACTGAACAGTCTTAAAGAAAAGAGGAGCTGAAGTGCTGCTGTGGTTTCCTGTTTTACAAGCCATTTTAATACAACAACATCTTGTTATGTTGAAAAATGCCTCATCATTTTGTACTTGTTCTTTGTCAAAATCCTGGGACATAAGTTATCAATATTAGAATTGGGTCCTAGGGACTCAGTAGGCTGAATAACACATAATGTTGTCAGAGATTTTCAGTACCAGCCAAAACTGATTTTATCAGGTGATCACATGCTGCTGATCTGCTTGATATGTGGTTTTCGAGGCAGTTTTGTTTGCCTGTATATCAGCATCTGTATCACAAATGCCACCCTTCACAGCTGCAAGAAAGCACTGGTGAAATGAGAACTGCTTTCTAGCTGCAACACATTGGGTGTAAATTGAGAGCGAACAGTAAACCAGCATAAACTGGCAACCTCCCCACTGCTCTGAGGACACTCAGTTTATACCCGGAGGTCACTGCACCCGTACCGTTCTCCATGGCTAAAGGAACTGCAGCGCATAAGGAATAATAGTTCAAGGGACATCGTGTTGGAAGCAAGAGGGAAGCACCATTGCAAATCAGACACAAAAGTCAAAATAAAATGGAAAATTTCAACTTGAAAGAACAGTGATAGAACTAAAATGAAATATGTTGAATCATTGGGTAACGAATAGGTTTTCAGAAGTGCTTTAATGCTCACTGCTTTCATAACACTTTCACTGCCACAGTATGGCTCATACATGAAATTGTCAGCTATCTGGAGATGAGGGAATTTCTCACAGCTCATAGATTAGTTATTTCTGAAAATACCCCTGAAAAAATCCTTTTAAATCATTCTATTTCCATAAAAAGACTGCTCGGAAAATATCTATTGCGCTCTGCTTTATATTTTAGAGAAGTTCAACATAAACCATGGAGAAGTCTTCCAGACAAGAAGGCACATTATCCTCTAAATCAATGATCATCAATGATGGATGCCCAAGATCTCAGAGCTGCAGATCTTTATTTGTCATGGCCCTTGCCATAGTGTCTTAGGTAGGGGAAGAATGTAATCACAAGAGTCAATCCAAAAAAGCTGGATTTTCCTACGCCATTAATAAGAATGCCAGAGGTTTAGAAATAACTTTAATCACAGTACTAACATATTTCTTTGTGCTAAGCCAGGTGAAGATACATGGAGGTTTAGAACATTTACTGTGGGAAGAGTTTTGTTACAGAGATGGCCATTTCCATCTCTTTTATTTAAAGAGAGGTAGGATCAATGAGGTGGTCTCTATGGAATGAACCAGTAGACAATAAAGTAGCTTTTCAAAGAAGTGATACAACCACATGCCTGTTCTTTTCCTTGGATTTTCTTCTTCCTGAAGAATGAAAATAATTAGCTACATCACATGTGTGTGTACAGAGGCCCGCCAAAGCAGTTGGAGGTGAAGGCAGCTCTCATTAACTAATTCTGATTAGGAGTTTCATGGCAAACACCTTGGAAATACTTGAGATCTTTATTCTGGAGGAGTGTATATCTACTGCATTATTAAAGAGGCTGATGAAACAGCTTCTATCTTGTGAACTCACATCACCAGTTAAAATAGCTGCTAAGGAAGGATTACATTACAGTCATAGTATCCCTTAGAAATACAACCTGTTTTGCACCACCCATGGAGCAAACTTGCACCAACAGCAAGCATCTCAGAAAATTCATCCAGTGTATAACTCCCAATAAACACCTACCATATGGAAAACAATTTTTTACCATCCATCACCTGTTCTTGTCATCATATTTGTCCCAAAACCAAGACAAAGCCAGTAAGTTTGGACGAACTTTTCTTCAATATGCACTTTTCCCAGATGATCCAATATGCATCTTAAGTGAAAAATGGTGTTAAATAGAAAGACAATTTCTGCCATGACACAGAGATTAGCATAAGAACAAATGCGTGAGCAAGCTTGGTGTTCAAGAAAGCAAAAGTATTTTCTAAGGCTTTACGTGCTTTCATATGGTAACACATCCTGCACCAGGAAGCAATCACTGCACAAAGAGGAGGCATGAAGCAGAGCTGGGCTCATAGGGCCTTTCTCACTGTCGAGATTCATGCAAGGCTCTAAATACAAATACAGTAACAGCGCATTAAACTTTAAAAAAAAAAAAAAGAAGAGATTTGGCTCATCCAACTTCTGACAATCTTCAACACCCAGCTTCTACCCTAACTGCTGCACTGTAAATCCAGCTGTTGTGATGACAAACCTAGGTCGATCACTGGAAGGGGTATGTTCTCCAGTATCTCTGTGAGTGTACTACTGTTTCAAGATACGTGGATCAAGTTTCTTTCTTCAACAAAAAGCCCTGTGAAAAGCAGTATCACACCTGTGAGCCGCAGAAACCTGCGATTACATAGAGCACAGTAAGAAATAAGCTTACTTCAGGTGTTTAACTTTAGGGAAGGTACAAGGAAATGTTTCTTATCTAAACTGAAAGAGCACACTAGATCATTGCCTTTCATCTCTGTTTTTACATGTTTTACAAGATGGGGGTTTCCAAGTTCGTTTTCTTGCCTTTGCCACACGATTTCTCACTGGTGGAGCTCCACAGCAATGTTGTGTCCCCAGCATTGACACTGGTTAGCCAGGCAGGATTTTGAACTCTTGTCTTCAAAATCCGGCATGTGAGAAGTAAAAACATCCTTACAGGGATGGCAGAAAACAGAGTAATCCTTGCTCTTTAAAAGAAAATTCACTCTGTACCTGATCCATTTTCAAAGAGCTCTTTGATAGCTGCCAGCCTGAGCAGCATGAATATGGAAAGCAAAATGAATATTCCAACAGACAAAAAGAAACCAATTAATGATCACCCCAACTATTACTGCTGATGTGTATTTACACAAGGGTACTGCAGGTTCAGGACTTCAAGCCAAGCTGTAGGCCTGGACTCACTACGGGCACCTACGCTGTGTCCATATAGCCAGGGCTGGACACAGCTGAAAATAAGCTTCACAGAATGAAGCAAAAAATATTTTAATCAATTAGCAGAGAGCTAAATAAATGGAAATTAGCTGCAGCAAGGAGGATCCTACCCTCTGCACCCATCTTTTAAGGTTCCCTGCCAAGCCTGGCTAGCTAGTGGGACTATGGGAGTTTGGGGCATGCTGTGGCTCCCCTGAGAAAGGATGTCCTGAGAAAGTGGCTGCAGAGGGCAATAATGGGGACGAGGCCTTCTTTTCTGGGATATAGTTTTAAAATAGATGTGGTCACCCCAAAGCTTTTGAGTGAGAAAGGAAGAGTAGTCAGAGAGTGAAAAAAATGAGGAGGGAGGTGCAACTTAAGGCTGTCTTGAATCTCAGCAGCATAAATCACTTGAGGAGGGAAATCATTTGCACTTAAAAATCACCAGTAAACTTTGATTCCTTCCTAGGGGTTTCTCCTGCAGATCTCTCACCTGTTTGAGCACCCCTACCCTCTGCAGCATTGTCTCCATCAGCACCAAATACTGAAAGGTTCTGGATAATATCCATCCCACAGCAGATGGCAGCATACATCACAATTTCACCTACATCCTTCATCAGCAGAATAAATAAATGAATGTTTATTTAAACTTTCAGCAACCTTCCCTTTTACTGACATCAGACTAGGACAGTATCACAGCCTGCATGCCTCGGGTGAAAAACAGCTGCAACAAAATATGTTTTGGTACAGAGGCCCAGTGCTAATCACATACAGCTGTATGTAGACACCCATCAGATCAATTAATTTTAATAAACCCTTAAGATTGGTGGGAAAATGGAAACGTAGGCTGGTTACAGGGAAAGCAGGTGGTCTGTTTACAATTTTTTTCCTTTATCTCAGCCTACTGGTTCTCCCAGTGGGAGGCTGGAGACAGGATCTCCATCCCTGCCCTTCTGTAGTGCTGCGTCCCCACATCCACCCACACCTCCACAATCTCTGCTTTCTATAGTCCCTCCTTGCAGTGCCCCTTGATCCTCTCTACCTCTTAAGACCTCCTTCTCATCTCACAAGCCCTCTGCATTCTCCACCCACCCACGGTATCCCTACATAAAACACCTTCCCTCCCCTAAATGCCTCTGGTTGCCCTTCATGTCCCCTTCCCACGGTAACCTCATGATTTCCCTGCTTTCTCCATGCATGGCAGATCCCAGTCCTCTGCTCCAAGGCGTGGGCCATGTGCAGACCCTACAGAGGCCATGACATCCAGAAACCAAGGACCTCTCCTTCCTACAGCCCCCACAATCCCTTTGGCCAACCAGATAAAAAGACTTGGGCCAACAGGTTGAATAGCTTTATACTGTTTTTCATTACCAACCTCCCTTCAGGACAGTGCTGCTTCCCGCTGTTTTACCACCAGTCCCCACCCAGGGGCACCCTAAAAGGTGGGCTCTGCAGAGTTTGAACTTCATGGGGACAAGCAAACCCCTGCCTTGGTCGGATGGACACAATGCCCTGGCAACAACAAGAAAAGCAAATGGTGAGCATCCTACTTCACACCCTGCCAAACGTAATGTCTTTTTCTGACAGCCCTGCCTGCTGTGTAATGCCAGATTTACTGCATGTTTGCAACACTGGGATCAGCCTTATGGAGACCTGCATGCTGTGAGGGATTTGTCACTCATCAGGCTGACATAAATCCCATGAACATGCTTCGAAGTGTGAAGAAGACAGCAGCACAGGAATAGAGATGAAATCTTTCTAGGAGGTTAGAAGCCTCCTGGAGCCAGAGGAGAGCCTCAGACTGCACCATGGCCTTCAGAGTGCCCCAGCACCTGCCAGCTACCTTCTTGCTCTCCTTCCCACTTCGGAACTGCAGGGATGATGTCTGAACAGCATAAAGGAGATATGTGCAGCCCTGCTTGTGCCTTAGTCACAGTTTTCCTCAACCCTGAAGACAGTAAGGCAGGGAGAGCAGTGCTGCATGACAGCTTCCCTACCATCTACCTGGAAACAGATATCAACTTCATGGTGTTAAAAGAAGAGGGGGAATAACATTCCCCTGCTATATCAATTCACAATTAATTCAGTGCATATGTACCTCATTAAAGAAGAAACTCCAGTTCTTTTTTTCTTCCCCAGAAACTGCAGCCCCTGATCCTTTTGTCCCTGGACTGAGCATTATTGGAAAGCCCTCCATCATCTACAGAATTTAAGTAGTAAATAAGAAGTACTGCTGTACACACATATCAATGCACTGACTTGGCAACTCACAGTATTGGAAACAGCTTACTTAGCATCAGATAGAACACACAGCAACAATGGAGAGCTGGGTGAGTGCTAGGGAGAATGAGCTAACTGGCAGTCCAACTGATCTGCCATGCAGACCCTCCACTACAGTGGGCATCTTTGCCAGCATTTACCTGTCTGTTTATGAGACACCAGATAAGATAATAGCACGTTGATCAAGTAGGATTAAAGAAATAAAACTCCTTAAGCATTTGCAAATTGGAGTATTTGTACAAACACAATTGATATAAAAGTCTCAAAAGTAACTTTTCATAGAATAATCAGAGAATCATAGAATGGCTCATGTTGGGAAAGATATCTAAGTTAAACTAAGTCCAATTCCCAAGAAAAGAATTTCTAACGTCTAACTTAAATATTCCCACTTTTAGTTTAAAACCATTTCCCCTTGTCCTATCACTATCTACCCATGTAAAAAGTTGGTCTCCCCCCCCCCGTTTATAAACTCTCTTCAAATACTGAAAGGCTACCATGAGGTTTTCCTGGAGCACACCCTTCAAGGTAAACAAGGCCAGCTCACCTAACTTTTCTTCATTGGAGAGATGCTCCAGTCCTTTGATCAGCTTTGTGCCCTCCTCTGGACTCTCTCCAACACCTCCACTCCTTCTTGTGCTGGAGTCCCCGGGCCTGGACGTGGTACTCTAGGTGGGGCCTCACGAGGGCAGAGAAGAGGGGGACAATCACCTCCCTCTCCTTGCTGGCCACCCCTCTTGTGATGCAGTCCAGGGCACTACTGGCCTTCCAGACTGCAAGCACATACTGCTGGCTCACATCCAGATTTTCATCCATCAGGACCCCTTAGTACTTCTTGACAGGGCTGCTCTCAAGTTCTTCTCCCAGTCTGAACATGCATTTGGGACTGTCTCAACCCAGTTGCAGCACCTTGCACTTGACATTGATGAATCCCATTAGATTCATGTGGGTCCACTATTCGAGTCTGTCCAGGTCCCTCTAGATGGCATCCCTCCCTTCTGGTGTATCAACTGCACCAATCATCATAGTGTCATCAGCAAACTTGAGAATACACATGATCCAACTGTCTATATCATTGATAAAGATGCTGAAGAGCACCAGTCCTACACCTGACCCCTCAGGGACACCACTCATGACAGGCCTCCACCTGGACATAGATCTGTTGACCACAGCCCACTGGCTATGACCATCCAAACAATTCTTTATCCACCTGATAGTCCAGCCTTCAAACTCATATTTCTCCAATAAAGATACGGTGTGGGGCCACATCAAAGGCCTTTTACAAGTCTAGGTAGATGACATCAGTTGCCCTTCCTTTGTCTACTTACACTGTCACTCCATCACAGAATGTCACCAGATTGGTGAGGCATGATCTGCCCTTGGTGAAGCTGCACTGGTGATCTCAGATTGCCTCCTCATCTCGCATATGCCTTAAAATAGCTTCCAGAAGGATCTCCTCCATGATCTTCCCAGGCTCAGAGGTGAAGCTCATCAGCCTGCGGTTCCCCAAGTCTTCCCTTCTCCCTTTTCTAAAAATGAGCATATAGACACACACACTGCCCAAAGGCTAAAAATAGAGAAGAGCAATGCAGGCTGTGATCAGATTCATCTGGGTGGTCTCTGATGGATATGCAGGATGGCACTGCATGTGGTGCTGGGACTAAGTTGGACAGCAGGTTATTGATGACATTTTCTCTGAAGCTGGTGTGACTCAGTACTGAGACAACTTCTTACGTAGCAGGGAATGGCAGTGAACAAGTGGGTTTGGTAAGGTCAACCTGCACACTTCCCAGTGGATGAATTAATTACAGAAATGAGTAACTACTAACTTTTTTTTTTCCTCTGAATCTGATTGGGAATTACTGCAGATTTTTGTCTTTCTAGAGTTGGTAGCAAACAGATTTAATTTAACTAGTCAACAGCTCAAAAGGAGCAGCATCATGCTGCAGGCAGACCGTGAAACAACGAAGCTATTTAGCTGCTTTGCGTTGTGTATGGGTTCTTCTCTGCCAGGTACATGGCTTCAGGAAAAGTAACGTTGGGAACTTCTCCAGGGGATTGCATTACAAAAGACCGAACAAATTTTCATTCTCCAAGTTAAATGAACTAAAAAAATAAGCCAATATTCAGAAGTAAAGGAGATTTTTCTGTTTCATTAATCTATTGCTAATAATAGAAGTCAGATTTATTTAAATAAGTTTCTATGGTATCATCCTATATAATATTTGTTACACATAGTTGAGAAATGTTCTTTATGCATGCGCTTGTATCTCATCTGGCAGAGGGGTGGGGTCAGATTCTTTCAGGTATCGCAGTGCAATGTGCATGGGCAGTATGACATGCACAGGCAGTATGATACAAAATAAGAAAGAAAGGATTCCTGCTGTGTTTTGGCAACCAGGCAGGGAGCAACAGTGTCTGGATTCTGCACAAGAAAGTGAAGACTGTTACCTGCGGAGACTGAAGGACGATTCCCCACCCAGAAAGCCCACCTTCATAGCAGAGCTGGGATTTCAGTACTTGTTGCAGCTCTCAGCAGTGTGTTTGCGTAGCAGTGCAGAAATAGCCCCTCACAGGTTCATCAGGGTGACACTGCAAGGCAGCGGTGTGGCCATAAGTACAGACAGGCACTAGGGTTAATGCGAAGAGAGTCAGTTTAAACAGTAAGGATTAGCATATTGTACTTCTGAAGGTACGCCAAGACCACAGCCTTCTTCACTAAGTAGCTCTTTGCTTAAGGGATTGACCTGCGCTAGGCCTATTTATAGTGGAAGGGAATCTAAGTCTGAGTTCACGTCTATGTCTAATACGCGACCAGCAGGTTTGTTACCCTGGAGCACCTGCACTGATTAGTTAGAAAAGAAGTACACTTTTATATATATATATTTTATATAACATGTATACATATATGTATGCATATCTTTGTGACATATATAAACATATATTGCTTACCTTGGTTTTGGCTTTGCTTTGCTCTGCTTCTGGAAGGCGGCTGAAGCACAGGGGGGCTTTAACCAGTCCTGCTTTTCTGTTTCAAACAAAATAAATTTTATGTCAAAATGATCCCTGAAATGGGGTGTTTTTGTTGTTTCTTTTTTGCTTTGTTTGTTGTTGTTTTGTATTTCTGAACGCCAAGCTTCTGCTTGGTATACACCTTCTGATTCAAAGACTACTTTCGTATTTTTCAGTTAGTGTAGGACCTGAAAGGCTTGCAGGGAACACGTGCCCTAAAGCAGCAGCTGAAAGTAGCCTTGTATGGCAAACAGGTATAGGATCAGAGAGATTATTGCATTACAAAGGAGTAAAGAAATAAAGATCTTACCTGGGTCCTAGGCTCACAGAAGGGCTCCAAGAGGAGTGATCTCCAGATAGAGATCTTTCCTCCTTGGGAGTCAGCCCTTAAATGGGGTCTAGGAGAGGTGCAGCCAGGCTCCACCCCTTCTGGTCACCCCTTCTGGTTCACCTGTGCCCCTGCAGCTGACTCAGCGCTTGCCTCAGCTGGTCAATCAGAGGTTCAGGCCGTGATTCAACAGTTCCCATACAGGCCTCAATCATGCAAAATGGTACTGGAGAGGCAGGCATAGGCAGCTGCATCATATCTCAAACCTCACTGGATGTAACAAAAATTTGGACCCATAGCACATGTGGACATCTGTCATTAGGGACGTTATTAGCTATAAATATCTATGGATACCTTACCTGTGCCTAGTATACACACTACATACATACTTTTATCATGTACTTCTGGATGAAAATGCCAGTACAATTGATTTGGGCTGAATCTTACCAGAGCTGTCACACACCTGAGAGAAGTGTCTAGAACTGCCTGTCCAGCAGGACAGTGGTCTGCTGTAGGTCCTACCAGCTCCGTGTAGGTATTTAAGATCTTTCGGGTGTGCGGGGCAGCACCAGCACCATTTGGCAAGCAGACAGATCTGGTCCCATGTGCCAACAGTGGAGAACTTCTCCATGTTCTCATGAGAGAGCTGGGGAGCTGGAGGGTACAAATGCAAAAGCAAGCACCATCAGGGTCATTTCCCCAACCAACAGCACAAGGTTTTTGCTTTAGGAGACCCTCCCGTTGGGGCTTGCACCTTCCAAAATCCAAACAGGAGGCTCCTGGCACAGACAGATTGAGCAGTTTCTCTTCCAAAAAAGAACCAGAGCCCTTTTGGGTTGGCAAGGATGGCTGGAGACAGCTGGATGGGTGGCAGCAGATCCTAGATGGGCTGAGGGCAGGTAGGGCTCAGCTGCCAGCACCTTTGGGCAGGGTACCACCACCACCCTCCTCCTTCCCCCTCCACAGCACCCAGTCCACATGCCAGAAGAGGGAGTGCAAAGTCTACTCACAAAGCTGAGCACAAATCTCCGGAAGATCGCAGTGCTCCCTAGGTTCCAACGTGCTTAATTTACAGAGGAAGAAAAAACGAAGACCTCCAGTAATGATTCCCTTCATATTTCTTGTCCCAACACTGCTGAAGAAGAAAAAGCAGAAGGCAAACACCTGGTCTGCACTTACCAGCCCTGCTCATGCAGCGCAAAGGTGGGGTGGGTAAGGGTGGCTCTGGGCCAGCAGGATGCTCATTCATTATGTACTAGATTAAAAGCCAAGGAGAAATGAGCATGCAGTATTGGCATAAGACTTCTGTTGGGCTGTTTTTCCCCAGTGGAAAGGTGTAGGCACATTTAGCCTTCTGAAGCTTGATGTGCCTGTCCCACAAGGAGCCTGGGTGACACACCATCAGAGTGGTAACTTGCAGTTCAGCTAGGAACTTGAAAGCAAGTACCCACTGTGGCATGTTGACTTTACATTTTAATTTAAAAAAGAAAAATGATACTAAGAGAAAACTATCTCTAAAAACCTTCTCCTCCTTCCAGTTACCAGCTGTGTCAAGGGAGAATATAAAGAGTTCTACACAGTTTTAGTTGAGCAAAGCACAGGAACTAAAGCACTTCTGCTTCATGGAAGTCTTGTGTGTCCAGAACCTCCTAGATTTAACAAGCTAAGAAAAGAAGGAGAGAAAACAGAGGGAAGATAAAGAAATATACAGTATTTAAGGGTTTATTTTCTTCCCATTAGGTCTACAGATAAATGATTCATATTTCTATACCACAGAGAAACATAACAGGCGATGGATGGAGCATATGGATCTTTTTGTCCTCTTCCACCCATTTTGCTCTGACCAGAGCAAAGGAGTTGGTCCCTTCAAGAACACGTGTAAACCTGTTTTATTTCTTTCTGTTGAAACGTAAAGTGATTGAGATCAAAACAACAGCACAAAGTCCTGTCGGGGTAATGTGGCCCACCTAACACAAATGGGAACCAAATGTTCATGCAGAGCTGAAGCCCTGGCCACTGGGGCACTGCAGTACTCACTGTCATAAAAGGATTAGCAGGAGCACAGCAGCATATATGGGACATGGGTGTGCTGTGACCATGTGAACCATAGCTGCCATATCCTTAGAAGAAAATATTTCATTCTTTTGGCTGATGAAGGCAGAAATTTCACTTTAACTGGGTAAAAATTCTTTCCAAGGATGAACTATCAAACATTTTTCAACCCGTTAATTTTACTATTTCCCTCTCAAGTTTCCAGCCACCATTTCAACTGATGAAAAAATTCTGTCTACATTTTTTTTCCCAATGACACCCTTCATGATGGAAACGGAGCAAGAATTTTATTACACCTAACAGAATGAACATGTGCTAATACATAAAGGTAAAAGCATGCTACAAAGGTCACCTGAAATACTTGTTAGTCATTTGATAGAGGTGGCTCATCACTGCATCAGACAGCATGGGATGCTTTCAGACAGGCAGGTAAGCATCCATCTGTACAGGGAAAGATTATGGGTGACATATATATATCTGTGTGGTCCTGTGGAATATGTACAAAAGCAAACTAAGCAGATGAAAGGAAAACCCATAGAATGCGGTTGAAAAGTATAAGACATCAGAGGGATTGCAATGTGGCCAAGTACTTTGTTTAGCCAACATTATTCAGGCAGCTGCCTTACTTGCTTCTATCAGAGGAGGAGAGCACTGTGGAACTCGGGGCGCTGAGAACATAAGCGCCCACAGTTCCCACATTCCCAATTGGTGATGCTGGACACCACCTCACAGCAGCCATGAAGTGAAGCTCTACCTCTTGGAGACTGGCCACAAAGCTCACTTAAAGCTGGAGAGGCTCACCTTCACAGAATCACAGAATGATTTGGGTTGGAAGGGAGCTCAAAGCCCACCCACCCCAACCCCTGCTGTGGGCAGGGCTGCCCCCCACCAGCTCAGGCTGCCCAGGGCCCCATCCAACCTGGCCTTGAGCGCCTCCAGGGATGGGGCACCACAGGTTCTCTGGGCAGCTGTGCCAGTGCCTCATGCCCTCTGGGAAAGAATTTCCACCTAACAGCTAGCCTAAATCTCCCCTCATATCTCCTGGTGACACTTCACATTCAAGCTCTCATCAGAGGTTGTCTTTTAGGGAGCATTTTTGCTGAGAATATCTCAGCAGGGTCTCTGCTGTGCACCATTTCCAGGCCTGTTTTTCCCAAGAGCCAACAGTGGAAGATCTCTGATATTACTGTATACCTGAGAATTGACCAGTTTTGTCTTTAAAGGTAGCGATCATTTTGTTACAGTTAAAATGGCTACGTTTAGTTACAGAATGTGAAGAAAACCTCTGAAAATTTCTGACCAGCATGTTGGCACCTCTAACATTGGCAGGGAACTATCTAATCTACAGTTGTATAAAGGAACGCTTAGGAATGGCAAACAAAGCATTTACAAAATAACAGTTATTCAGAAAAGATCTCAACGCAATCATCAAGGATTATAGAGACAAGAAATAATTCGAGTTAAACTATTTGGCAGAACGTTTTCTGAGTACTGATGTAATTTCACTAAAGATAAGTGTTTCAGAAGGGTAAGGGGGCTGAGCTAGGAATTAGAGTACAGTCCAGGCTGGACTTTGCAGAGAACAAGGGGAAACCCCAAGGCAGAAATGCTTACGTTGGGGCACCTGGCCAGTGCTCCCAGCTTCTGAGGCCTCCCTCTGACTCACGTAGTACCTCTCTGTTTCCCCTTTTGCAGGTGGCCTCCTTAATGCAAACAAATCCGTGTTACGTTAGTTTTGCTGCTAATGAGTGCCTTTGGCAGAAAGGTAAGGGCAGCTGGTTTGTTGTTCAGAAACTAGACCCTTTCATACAGAGGCCTCAGGTTTCCCACATTTCTAAAGTTCTCTTTTGTTATTAAGGAGATGAATAAAGCGGTCTCCAAACAAAATCCAGCCAGCCCAAGACTATGATCTAGGAACAGCATTTGTAGAATGAGGCAACGATGGGTTCCAGCAACACTAAACTTGTCATTTATATGTAATTAAATCTTGCTATCCCTCCCATCAGCAGTGGATGCTGCCATCACAACGCCCTTGGCTGTGAAGTGCTGAGGCTGTGGGGCTGGGAGCACAGCCAGGTCAGGGTGCAACACAGCAGGGCTATAGGGACGTGCAAGATATCACATAGCAAAGCTCCAGGAAAGTAATAGACCCTGATCTCCCCAAAAGCCTCCTATGGTGCTGGAGCTGAGCTGGCTTGCTGTGTGTGCTGTACGGGAATGGCTGCCTGCTAGATTACTGCTGGAGTGGCCAAATATCACCAGAAGCAGCAGAGAATCCAGGATGGTCTGGTGCTATTTCCCTTCACCCTTCTGGAGGTATCCATGGGGGCAGTGCTGTCTGGTGTGGTGGTTTGCTTTGGGTGTGGGTGTTGGTGATTTGCAGAGAGAGTGGACAGCCCCTCTCTAGTACCAGGTGTACATGCACAAAACTTTTCTCACCTGGGTGAAAAACCTCTCTGACCTCTCAGCGCTGGCTGACAATCCCACAGCACGCATTTGTGGCTATTTTTGTCTGTTTTGCAGCCAGTATCCATGTAAAACTGCATGTATCCCCTTCCTTGAGAAGTGGGTAGAAGCCCTCGGGACATCTTTGATTCTCTCATTGAAGCTTATCCCAGAGCAGCATTCATTTGCACTGATGCCAGCCCTTTCCATTCCTTGCCCTCCCCACACACCAGCACCCAGCTGGCTGAAACTGAGCCCAGCAAACTGCGTGTTTCCTTTTTCTCTCTCTATTCTTAATTGTAGCCCCTTCATCATTAGTTCCCACAGGACCATCAATAGCATATTTGTCTGACACAGGCAGCTTCACTGCTATAAATTCTCCACAGCCCACTGAATAGAGACTTTTAAATTAGGTTTTAGAAATTTTCCATTAGCAGGGAGACACTGAGAATTCAGGTCTTACTTCTGAAAAGCAAAGTATGATAGAGATGGCAGCGGCTTGACTTATAGAAATATTAATATTTTCACTCCTCTATTTATGGGCACGAATTAAGAGATGCTTTGCTAGTGGACAGAAACATGTTTGTCAGTTGTGCTACAAATGAGAGCATACGAAGTATACACTCAGGAATTCACTGCCTTCTAGTAGGATGATGAAGCCCAGTTCTAGGCAGATTACCAGTAACAAAAGACTCTTCCCCTCCATCACCTTCTGTCATCTTCAGCCTTACACACACACAGTGAAAGCTGTTTGCAGCATAACGCTTATGTCAGAGCCTCATTTACAGGGCTCCGCGGGCACCTTGAAGCATCACCCTCAGCAGCCCCACATGCTGACTGTACTGGTCCAACACCAGACAGGCTTTCTGATTTCCCAGCGCAGCTTTGGACCAAATTTTGGCTTGGTCCTCAAAGAGAAGTTTGCGTGAGATGATGGAGAGCCACAGGCTGGCCTCTCCCTACAAAGGAGTTTCCATGGATTCCACCAAGAAAGACACTGATTTACAGTGCTCTCTGGATCATTTCATGTAATTTTTTGCCACTAACCCGATTAATACTGATCAAATGTGTAAACAGAGCCTGGAACCTAAATATCTCCTGAACTTTAATTTTTGCCACGGTGCCTTTTGATTGCCCCTCTGTATGGAAAGGTACCCATTCCTGAGCTAGTTTATGCTATAAACATGTCCTGAAATGGGTAAATTTTACATTATAATATGTTTCTGATTTTGCCTATGTGGGAAGAATAAAAACATCTTGGAGAGAGAACGAGAATTGAAAGGGAAATGCTTTGCTTCCCCTGCTAAAATGTTAGGAAATTTTGGCTTTGAAAGGAGGAAAATATTCTTTCCCTTTCTGTCTCCTTCCAAATCATTACAGTTCACTTCATGTGCTCATTCTCTTTAAAATCCTTAAAAGGAAGATTTCAAAGGAATTTTATAGCTAGCCTTCTTCTGTCTTTTAAAATTAAAACAAAAAAAATCTACTTATTTCCTTCATTATTTTGCTAATCCCCTTGAAGAATTGTACCACATGGTTTTTCCATGAAAGTTCTCCCATCTATTTTTTGTATTCTCTATCTAGCATTCGAGTTTAATATTTCTCCTATTTTTTGTCTATATTTAATTGGTACAGAACAAACTCTTTCTCCATTCACTACTATCAAATAGTTAATGGATATTCATAACAGCAATATTTTCACAAAGATAAAGAGAGCGATAATGGAAAATTGCTAAAAGCAGCAAAAGTTTTGGCTCTACTGTGCCACCACACCACAGTAGGTATTTTTGCTCTCAGTTGGTCCATGCCATTTCCTACTGCTCCAAACAGTTGACCTCAGCACATCAACATATGGAGCTGATGATCAGCCTCTGTATCTCCCTGTCCCTGGTGAGAGGTGCTGAATGGATCGTGCCCCTCATGACTGAACCAGCTAGCTTCCCTTCTTCCCTCCTCATTGAGGGAGGAAACCATCACTGGAGAACCATCGCCTCCTTCATCAGTGGTGTCTTTCTTCCAGTGATCAGAACTGATATGCAGGACTGTGTTTGCTTTGACTTCAGGTGAGTTTCAGGAGCATCTCCATTCATCGTGGCATTTTCCATTCTGCAAACTGGGACATTTTTAACGGATTTAGAATTTAAACCGAGAAGTATTATGTTGATTTTGAGCTCTGCACTTTCAGCATGTGATTAAACTCCAAAATTTAGGAGAGTTTGAAAAGATTTTCATAAAAATATGACAAAAAGCAAAAGAAGTAGTGATAAAATCATAGGATTGGCCAGACTAAGCCAGGCTAGATCCATCGTTATTCCTGATCTGATGCCAGGCATGGCCAGTCACAGGAGTTTACAGGAAAGCTTTAAGAAGGAGTACAGACTAATCTTTCCAGTAGTTCATGCCAGACAAACAAGCAGAAATTTAGAGCCATCTGAAGACAGAATTTATACCTTGAACATCATAAATAGCACTGCCAGTGGCACTCTGTGCTGGGTAGTACCATCTGTCTTACAGTCCTTGCATGTCCCTGGCCTTCTGCTTCTGGAGAAATGAATTCCAGACCAGTCATAAATTATATTCTCCTCATGTGCAGCTGCAGCCTCACTGTTTCATTGACTGACTTTCTCATTTCTGTATTCTGAGGAGTGTTGAGCAATGTGAGCTGAAGGCCAGCCAGCATCCTGTCCTAAACAGGGCAGTGACACTTCCCCAGATTCTTCCAACATCCAATGATTTTCAGCTTAGGCTTTTCTTGAGATAGACTTACAGCCCAGGGAATTCCACAGCTTATCTACATCCTGCCCACATGTCCATCCTCCTTCCCCCACTTTGAATGTGCTTCTCAGATGGTCAGGCTTTTATATTAGGTGAGACAATGAGCTAGTGGTATATTCCTCTGCCTTTTGCAGCTTTGTAGACCTTGCAGTCTGGAAATACCCAAGCTACGTGGTCATTCCTGGTGTGGATGCTGTCTTACCCTACCAGCTTTCCTTCATGACTGAACCTGCTAGAGGTTGGAGACTGTGAAAAGGGCAGATGTATCGTGGGTTTATAAGATGGCACAACAGTGTTCTCCATTCCTTGTGCTCTCTCTTCCCTAACCAGTGCTAACTGCCATTTGCTTTCCTCAGTTGCTAAGCGCTGAGCTGCTGTTTTCACAAAGCTCCCTCTCCTACTCCATATGCCAGCATCACACAGTGCACTCGCTCACAACCAGGTGATAAGAACCAGCTCAGGGCCATCATTATGTCTGAAGAGTTAGCGTTTCTCCTTTCCCAACTGAGTAGTGCTCCATGTTTATGGTCAATATCAACTGCAATCTTACCCTGCAGCCATTCAGTTCTGCAAAATCCATCTGCGCAACTGCCTCATATCTTCACCACCATAGTGTTGCCAACAAGTGGTACCCTCTTCCACCATTTTGAGACAGTTTACAAGTTTGTTCTGCTGCAAAGGTCCCGGCATGGCTCCTTCTGGCCTCTCCCTTCAGTGAAAACCATTTGCTTACTCTCACCTTGTTACCTTCTTTCTAGGCAAACACTTCTACTTCTGGCCTGTGACAACTTAGTTTCTAAGTTTCTACACTCTTCTAAATCTGTGTCCATAGCTGATTGCCTCCAAGCCTAGGCCTTTTCTCAGCATCTCTTCAAATTGCATTTTCTCCTTTTAATGTGGGGCAACCACAACCTCACAAAGGGATGCAGGCACGGGCTCAGCAGGAACTGCAGTGGTGTCAGAATTCCTTTTGCCACTTTGCACTCAGCCCCTTTTCTAATAACAACTAAAACTCAATTTGCCTTCTTGACACTCTGAATATTCAATTGGTGTAACCAAAGCAATGCAGAGCTCCATCTGAGTGACAAGAGCTAATTTACAGCCCATCTTTGTGTTTACATATAATTAAGTTATTTTTCCTCCATGTACTTTACTTTGCACTTACTTACTCTGCCTTTCACTTGACATTTATCACTCTTATAAGATATTTCTACAACTCCTCAGTTACCTGCACCTTTGGAAAAATATGACAAATAATTCTGAATCATCTGCATATTCATCACTTCATTATTCACCATTTTCTTATCATTTCTGAGTCTGTTGAACAACAAAAATCCTCTTCTCCTCTTTGTGATAACTAATCTTTGTCTCCTATCTCAGAAGAAGTTATTTGTTTATCTCTTTCTGATTTTACCTCCATGCATTCATTCTTTTTTTTCTTCTGTTTTCTTTATTTGGCTTTGAAAAAAATACTAACTCTCAGTCCCTCATATTGTGCCTGTAAGTACCACTGTGCTGTTTGCAAGCATTTCACCTGTTTTACTCGCCCTTTTGTAAAGTTCCATTTAGTCAGAGAATCATAAAATATCCTGAGTTGGAAGGGACCCACAAGGATCATCGAGTCCAATTTTGGGATCCACACGGGACCACCCAAAATTCAAACCCTATGTCTGAGAGCTTCGGATGTTGAAGTTAAGGCTTTTAGACCCACCTTAGCTCTGAGTTATATATCTGATTAACTTCGTGTAATTACTTTCCTCTTTTTACCTTAGGCATGGATGCTGACCACAAAAATGTGATGAAAGCCCCTGTCCAGCACTGCCTCTGGTTTGTAGAAAGTTCATATTCTTTTTAAAAAGTCCTCTGAAAGAGTTTGCGTGCGCCAAGTTAAAGGTGGTTTGGACACCCACGCTAATATATCTGGTATAGGTATATTTATCTAAGAGATAGAGCTGAATGGCTCTCAATGCTTACTTTGAACCATTCGTTCCCAGAGTTAAGATGCAAGGTTTTCTCTGTTTATTTTTTGAACCCACAGTGTTATTCGGTAGATAGGCAAATAACAACCCGAACTGAGAGCTTTTGTGTGCTCACTCAGCTTGTTAATATACATGGGAGGTTGATGGTCCCACTGGCACCAGAAATGCAAGAGTTTTCTCACAGCGTATGCCTCAAAACATTTTAGAGAACTGTCAGAGACCCTGTTGTATCTCTTATCCTTACTGCTTGCTTTTTTGTGTTTCTACAGGAGAAAGCTTCTACTTCTTTCTGTAGCTTACATGTATAGTATATATATATAGTATATAGTATATGTTCTGTATTATTTCTATAATAGAGCTGTGCAGCTCTGACTCTGGTCCTGTGAGCATGATGCCTTGGTAATGTGGAAAACTGTGAGGTGTGGTGGGACTCAGCCTTCAGAAGGAACATTCATCCAGACTGAGGTGAATACAAGGGTCACAGAGTTAGTTCCTCTGTTTCCAATTGCTCCTGACTCGGTGTCTGGCTCTGCTTTTCTTAATGACAAGCATTTACCTCTGCAACAGAGGCAGATTTCTCTGTGGTATGTCTTGCAAAGTAAGCTGAGCAAATGGAGAGCTGCAAAGTATTTAGATGTACTCCAGGAGCTTACATTTATAAATATGTGTTTAAATTTGTCCAAAGTCTCACCCGTCCTATTTTTCAGTCTGTATTTAATGGCATGCACACTTTCAAGCATTGTGGTCTCGTGTGCTATCAATACTACAGAACTTGGTTTAGCTGTTTTTTTCCAGAAATATTTCTTAGCTTGTCTGTGAGGCCCAGTTTTGCTGTTTGGCTCCAAAAGCAGGGCCCTCCCTAAAAGGGAGAAGGAAAACCCAGCTCCAGCTCATGCCCAGCAAGGCTGACCCAGACACAGGAATCTCTGATCTGCAGCACCCTTGTAGAGCAAGGCAAACAGTCTGACAATAAAGGAGGAGAGTACTGCTCATTCCTGCAGTTCTCATAAACATTCTCTTAAAACTCAGCATTGCAGTGAATGGCATGAGATGAGCTTTGCCTGGATGGTGTACATGTACTGTCTCCACTCACGGGTCTTCCTCTTTACTGGGCATCCCTTGCAGAGCTTGAAGGAGCAGAACTGATGAAGACTCCCACAAAATCCAGAAATACAAACTGGAGATGTTCATTGTTTCTCTGTGCCTGAGCCCCTAGCTCCACTGTAACTCCCAGGATACCACAGAGTGGTGATGAGAGAGGCCAGGAGGCTGGAAGGAGGTAAAGAGCCCTTCCAGTCCCTTTGGTGCTCAATGCAGAGTAACCCAAAGGTCTGGGTGGATACTGGCCTCAGGGAAGGAAACAAATTTGTGGAGAAACCCCTGATAGTGTCCAAGGCTTTGCTATATAAACATATCAAAGATCTTAAAGTGATCCGCTGGCAGAAAGCGAGGGGCTCATTTCTTTCAGTGTTTGCTTTAAGATGCCAATCGTGCTCTTTCCGTAGCAAGAACTCAGTGGTATATTTGCCATTGTGCGTGTGGTAGGATTGGGCCCAGGAGCTGACAGCCGGCAGATAAGAGCTTAACTAATGTTCTCTAAAAGGCAGGAGGGACAGATGTTATCATAGTGGCCTGACTCATGCCCAGGGCCAATAATCAGCTGCAAGCTGCTGCTGTAGCATGAAGGCTGCACAGCTCCAATGTGAGGTACAACATTTCAGCCAGGCTCAGTGCCTTCCAAAGGAAGCTGGTGGAAAACTGATCTGGGCTTCCCCGGACAAGCCTCACCTCTGGCCTTTGGGAGTGCTATCAGCATTCCATGTAAGGAGAAAAATGGATTTTTGAATTTTAGATCTGGTGTTTTCCCTCACTGATGAAAGTAAAAGGTGAGGGCTGGCACGCAGTCCTCCTCCACCTCCAGCTTGGTATCTTGTGCAGTGAAGGATGCACACAGTGTCTGATTTCTGAATCATGGCTTTCAATGAGAGAACATAAATAAAGTCTTTAAGAAGTTCTACAGCAGGATTTGAACCCCTTACTATAAGAAAGAAATTGAGGCCCTGGAGAATGTCCAAAGAAGGGCAAAGAAGCTGTGAGGGATCTGGAGCACAAGTCTGATGGGGAGCAGCTGAGGGAACTGAGGTTGTTCATTCTGGAGAAGAGGAGGCTCAAGGGTGACCTTATCACTCTCTGCAACCACCTGAAAGGAGGTTGTGGTGAGGTGGGGTCGACCTCTTCCCCCAGTAACAGCAATAGGACAAGAGGGAATGGCCTCAAGTTCCACCAGGGGATGTTCAGGTTGGATATTAGGGAACATTTCTTCTCAGAAGGAGTGGTGAGGCAGTGGCACAGGCTGCCCAGGGAGGCGGTGAAGTCACTGTCCCTGGAGGTGTTCAAGAGCCGTGTGGATGTGGCACTGAGGGACGTGGTTTAGAGTGGTCACAGGCATTGGCTGATGATTGGACTGTATGATCATGGTGGTCTTTCCAACGTTAATGATTTTTGATTCTGTGAAAATTAACTCGTGTGTTTTGCTTTTTTTTCTTTGTAGACCAAAATCTTTCCTATAGAGTTCAAAATACATGTAAAGAAATAAATTACCTTCAAAACTGTCTTAGAAGTTCAAAGTTCTTGCTTCGAACTTTATCAAGGAAAGAGGAAGAAAATAATCTATAATAATGGGAAGACATAAAGACATAATTTTGTCAAGGAAAAAAAAAGAAACGACTGAATTTCATTTCTGATTATGAGCAAGAGGAGTTCCCTGGTGGCTGGGAAGTCATAAGCCCTTGAAATTGATAGTACGCAGATATTCTATCTAGGTTCACTTAGCTGAGACTAGTAAAGAAAAATACAATTAAAATATTCAGACAATAAATTCAGTTATTTAAAGAAGCCAGATTTCCATGGGGCAGACACCCTTCCATAGGATTACTACTCTGCAGTATCAACTGGGAGGTAGGAGACCACCCCACGGACAAGCACCATCTCCAGTGGGTCAGGCTGAGATCACACAAAAACTTTCCTTTTCTCACCCAAGTGTCCCAGAGTGTGAAGGTACCACAGCTCCAGCTGCCTTGCCACATAAGCTGAAGAGTAAATGTAACTCAGACTGAACTTAAGGACAAGGAATATTTGTGGCAGAAAGAACGCACTTGGAAAAGAAATCTATGTATATCTTTTTCAGTAGAAGCAACCATTTGAAGCTGCTTAGTGATCTGAAGCACTCGCATGGCTATGATGTCAGCTAGGGATGCCAGAGGCATGCAGTAATGTCCAATTAATAGATTAGGGGATCACGTAATAGATATGTGATCTAGGGGTACATAATAAGTATGCAATGAAAAGTTCACGCGAGCCTAGAAATTTATCTCAGGGATATCAAACTATACACGGTAACATTTCCTAATTAAACAACAACAAGAAAAAAAAAAAAACAGCCTCTGGGTGAAGCTTTGCAGGGAACAATGTTATCAGATCTCTCCAGGTAAACATGAGGACCATATAAAACAGACTGCTTGAGGCAAAGCAGCACCTCTCCTCCACCTCCCTTCCCAGCCAGAGGCCAGAGTGCTCCCAGAGCAATGGATCTGAAGGGGATCTGCTTGCTCTTTGTCATCCTCACTGTAGCCCTCATCAGCTCAACAGAAGGAAAACCACCATGTAAGTACATTTACTTCCCGTTGCTTTTGCAGGTATGTACATCAGCCTGATCCTACTGATTGTAATGGCAGCGAGAGCATGCCTCCAGACCACGTGCCAGACACTGACTGTATTGCTCTGGCACTATTCCCAAATCTGCAGTCTACTTTTTAATTTTGTGTTCAGAGAAAGCTACAGCAAAACAACAACAAAAACTGCAGGTGAACTCCTACTGGTGGAATAACCAGAAACCTGCCCCATAGATGGAAGAGCAAAATGCCCAGGATTTCATTAGAACAGGACTGGGACTGGACTAGTAGTTAGGTTTGTCTAAAGAGTCTCCTGACATCCACTTGTTACTTTTCTGCAGGAATGTGTTTTCAGATAAGTCTATCTGGCACATCAATAGAAGACAAGTCATTTAAGTAACTCAGGAAGTGGAAAGCAAGTAGCTCAATGGCATGTGCAAAGGGACATCTCCAGAATTTCTTGGTTGTAGTTGACTATGTAATAGATGTAAGTAGCAAAATATTAAAAGTTGCGACTCAGAGGGTAGTGACACACTGGCACAGGTTGCCCAAGGAGGTTGTGGATGCCCCATCCCTGGAGGCATTCAAGGCCAGGCTGGATGTGCCTCTGGGCAGCCTGGTCTGGTGGTTGGCGACGCTGCACATAGCAGGGGGGTTGAAACTCGATGGTCATTGTGGTCCTTTTCAACCCAGGCCATTCTATGATTCAGCTGTAATTATTTGTATGCAACGGTGTTCTTACAGCGACCAGAAAGATAAGACTAAGGTTTTGTGTCTTAACACTTACGTCCACAGGACCCTTAACTCATTCTTTCCTCAAATGAGATGAGCAATTCAACTAATATTTACCAGCTTAACACCTGAAGTTATGATTTTTGGCATTTGATGTGATCTGTTTGAATTTCACTGTCCCACTGTAATGGGCTGGGCTGGGCTGGATGCATGTGGGGCCATGCAGTACTGGGTGAAGTACAGATCTTACTGAAGCTGATAAGGGAGTTTCACCTCAGCCATTAGGGAGGGGCCCAGCATTTCACTTGCCATCTATTTGCCATGAACAGATCTTAAAACAAACATTTTAAGTTCTGATCTTAACAAGCAAAAGAAAATGTACACTTACAAGATGGACAGAGTCCAGGGAAAGCTTACGGTTTCAAGAGAACACTTGATAAATGCACCTCCGCTAACAAGTATGCAAACTAACGCCCAGTAACTTTGGATTTCTGTCCTCAACAGCAAGATGCCAGTGCAAAATAGCTGCCAGGGAGCGGAGGAACTGTGGTCCCCCAGGAATCTCAGCAGCAGAGTGCAGGAAAGCTGGGTGCTGCTTCAATGCGTCGGTGCCTGGGGTCCCCTGGTGCTTCACTGCTAAACCAAAGAAAGGTAACACCTCCACCAGAAACACTAACTTACCTAGTGTTTGCTCATACAGAAACACGTTCAATCAGGGAGAGGCTCTGCTCTTACTCTTAGGCCAAAGAAGTGGGCGCAAACCTCTCTCAGAAGACCTTTGGTAGAAAAACGCAAAGTCAAATATTGATTGCCTGTCAGGCTTGGAATGCATCCTCTTTGCACAAGATATTTCTTTCTCCTCCAGGCTGCTAGTTATCAAATAGCCCAAGCTGACTGTTTAAAAACATTTCACTGCCAATTGGGGTCTTGTCTGTCAGTGAAGCATACGATGCTTGGCACTTACCTAAAATGGGCTTTCTATGTGTCTGACAAGGACATTAGTGCCGCTTTAGCAACATGTGTTAAAGAGATCAGAAAGTCCTCAGCAGATGAATCCATCTGCAGTCATTTAAAAGCATGGACATCCTGTAACTTACAGGTTTTTCTTCTTTTCTTTTTTTTTAAGACTGTTTTCATGCTTACCACTTACTTCATTTTCTGCGTGGTTCCCAGTATTATTCCAATGGGTAGTTCTTTGTTTTTCCTCCTGTTTTTGCTTCCAGTATTCGTTTAATGAAATCTCCAAATTATGTCAGGGCAGATCGTTTTCTCCATTAGATTCTTCCTTCTGAAGACCCATTGAAAAATCTGAACTCCTTCCATCTTTTACCCTTATGTTCCCATAGAGGGTCAGAGATACTCACCCAAATCCTTCAATAGCTGAGTATATTTCACATAACTGTTGAATGTGCAATGCCAAATGCATGATTCCGTCCTAGAACTTCGGCGCAATTTTAGCCATTGTACCACCAGCGCTGGACACGTGAAATAAGAGGAAGTGAGGGTACAAAGGCAATGTTAACAAATTAACTTGGTGTGAATCAAGATTATTCAACAGGGCTTAGAACTGCTGGAATTTTATTTTGACTTTGAGCACTGCTCGCTTTTCTTTAAAATCTTGAAAAGGAAATGGCTGTATCTCACAGTGTCATTTTCATAGAGTTGCTTCTTTGAGCAGTAATCTTCCAGGATAGGAATACCTAATTAATCAGTCTGGGTGGTGAAACTATTTAAAAAAGGTTTTAACGTTGTGGAAGGAAGCTTAATGTGGATTCCCCTCAACTACAGTTCCTATGTGTTGGTTGCATTCCCACAAAAGTTCCTTCCTTGCATGTAATTTTAATTTGCTGGATGAGCAGTGATTCTTCCTAAGTGAGTTAGCTTCCCTCCACAGCTGAAGCTGGCATGGAGGTGAATGGATCTTCCTCTCCCCACATCAGCAGAGCTGCTCTAGTGTTGGCCTCTTGCACTGAGCCAGACACAAGGCTGCTGTCTGTGGTATCATCATGGACGACAAAGAATCACTGAATATTCTCAGTTGAAGGGAAAACACAAAGATCTCTGAGTCCAACTCCTGGCTCCACACAGGACCACTCAAATTCAAATCCTATGTCTAATAGTGCTGTCCAAATACTCCTTGAACTCTGGCAGCTTGGGGCTGTGACTATTCTGCAATCGGCCCTCTGCTCTACTGCTGGATCTCTGCAAAAGGCAGAACTGGATTGCTGCCTGCCAGGCGCTTCTAGGAATGAACTTTGGCCCCTCTAGCCCTTAGGGTGCAGCAGCAGTTTCTCATCTTTTGGTATGTAGCTTTGCATACTAGGCATAGTAAGGGTTTGAGTGATCTTGCTGCCTGAAGTCAAGTGTGGAAAAGGTCACCACAGCAGTTGTGCTTGCTCACGGACCCCATCTGCCTTTTATTTGCCAATTTTTCCACTAGGTACATGGAGCATAGGGTAACGCAGCCTCCATCCTTCCTTCCTTTTTGCTTTACACAGTTAAGAAGGTGTGCCCTGCTGATCCTCGTATCCGAGTGAATTGTGGCTACCCTGGCATCACAGCTAAGGAGTGCTTAAGCAGGAGATGCTGCTTCCGGGCACATCCTGCTGGTGTCCCCTGGTGCTTCTACCACCGCACAGTCGAAGAAGGTAAAATCCAAGTGAGATATCTCCCCTGCATCCCCACGGCCACCCCATAGTTCCAGAACAGGACAGGATCTTCTCTGATTCTCAATGTGGGTTCAGAGTCTCCACACCCAAAGGCATGAGTGGGTGATAAACCCCAAAAGACCAGCTTCTTTCATGGAGGGATGGTGCTGATGTGTCCCAGGGCCAGGGACTGAGGGCAGCTGGGACTCAAGTGTGAGGGCAAGCCCTTGGCTAGCATTGTGATAGAGTGGCTGCCAAGTCCACATCTGCCATATCACAAGAGGTAAAGGCTTTGTTTTAGAAACATGGAATGAACCTGACAGAAATTTCTGATCCCCTCCTCCTGTGTTACAGCACAACTAGCGCAGCCCTGGCTGTTTCCAAGCCACTCCATAGTCTATTTTGCCCCTGGAATTATCATTTGGTTTTAATGACCTGAATCATAGCTAACACAAGAAACACATGTAAAGATGGATGGGGCACCAGTTGCTAAGGTCTGCCTGTTGGATGCACACACTGTTTTTAATGTACTGCATCTAGGCAAATACTTCCTTGTGTCTTGTCAAATTTGAGGATAAAACGTATCCCTTAACTTGCTTCACTTCTTTTCCTCCCCAGGCTGTTAAAGTAGAAACTTCCTGAAGAACCTGCTCAACTGGGAAATAACAGCCAGATGTCCCAGCTCCAACTTTCTGTTTGTAACAACGATTTCTAGGTGTTTTTTTTCTTCTTTCTGAAGAAAATATAACCACAACTTTTATTCTCTCAGTAGGGTAGCACGGACAGTTTTTCAACGTAATAAAAGAACTAAGATACAATCCACGAGTCCTCTGCTATCTTTATTTTAAAGCTGCATACTTCTGTTTCCCAGGACGTCAGACATCTCAGTGATGTCCACTGCTTACATTTCACATCTGTGAGCAGCTGTGCTTATGTGCTACCAGATAGGTGGCTGCACATGGACCTCTCTCTTTTCAGCACTGAAAAGACTCAGCACTTCCCTCACACTGCTACAACAGTAGGGCTGGTTTGCTTTTTCCCCTCAGGACGTAAGTAAAGTTCCATTTGCTTGGGTGCTCCACAGAAAAGAATCATAGTATCATTAAGGTTGGAAAAGAGCACTAAGCTGACTTAGTCCAACCACCAACCCATCCCCACCATGCCCACTGACCGCGTCCCTCTGTGCTGCAAGGAGAGAAAACAATGGACACGCCTCCTTGGAGATTCCACTATGATGAAGGTGTTATCCAAGTGTGTAAAAATTCATTATTCATAAAACTCCACTATCTCACGCTTCAAGTGGGCTTAATAATGGGATTTGAACATGGTTGCAATATGAGCAAATAAACCGAGAAGTCTTATGAAGACCTTTGAAGTTCTTTGCTAAGGAAGGTTTGGTGTTTTAGCCCAGAAGAATTGTGGAGGCCTAAGTACAGGATTTTACGTACTGTTACAATACAGGTCCTGCTGGCCTTCCCCATTACAACTTCTGGGAGGTGCGTTTGGTAGAGATATGAGGTAGGGATGGGGTGTGATCAGTAAGTCCTAAAGGACTTATCATGTGGGGAGTTTACACTATGTGAGTGGTCGAGCTTTGTAGACGGTTTTCAACATCGTCCAAACATACTTGGAAAAGAAGTGTGAAGAATGTCTCAACTGATAAGAGAACAGGCTGAACAAGGAAACAAAGTTCTGAATATTTTTCTGGGGAAACAAAACTAGGTCAGCTACACAACTGTCATCAGCAGAGGTGCTACCATAATAGGAATCAATTCTGTAACACAAAGCCTTTGTGCTGATGAGGCTGTTCCACAGACAGTGAATGATGCTGAAAATCACCAGTGCCTGGTGGTCCTCAATAGGCTGTAATCAGGACAGCAGATTGCAACCAATGCTTTGGCTTCTCAAAGACTGAAAAGAAAATGTTTGGCACTGTAGATCAATTCCCTGTGTGGTTCTTCAGTGAGGAGCAAACTAGCAAAAAGACGCGACTGAAAACAACTCTGCAGATACACTTTTTAACATGCCTGCTTACTGCTGATCCCATTCCCAAATATCTCTAGAAAGGCCATGCCTCCTGTTCAAGCTCTGGCAAAGCTGCCGTTCAGAAGGAAGAATTCAGGCAAGGTGCTGAACCAAACTGAAAAAGAGCTGTATGGCAAACAAGTATTGGATTAGGAAAAACTACGCTATTACAAAGCAGAGGTGAAACAAAGACCTTACCTGTGTCCTGGGCTTGCTAAAAGGCTCCCAGAGAGAGGATCTCTAGATGGAGATCCTTCCTCCTGGGGAGTCAGCCCTTAAATGGGGTCTAGGAGGTCTTCTGGTCACTCAGGTGAAACTGCATTCACCTGTGCCCCTGCAGCTGACTCAGCGCTCGCCTCAGGTGGTCAATCAGAGGTTCAGGCTGTGATTCAACAGTTCCCATACAAGAGCACAGAAGCCAAATGTTCCTGCTGAAAGCAGCTAAACTACAGAGTTGTGTCACAAATGTCTGCGAGCTTCTGGCCTAAAGTTTCAGCTTGGGGGTTTAGTAATAGGAGATGCTTGTCCCATATGTTCAAGTACATTTCAAGACTCTTGGTCACAAAGAAGAACCTGAAAGCTTGGAATGATGCTCTCAAACAGCAGAAGCTGAAACATAACAGCTACTTCTGATTCCCTGATGCAGCACGTGTGGTTCCTGCCCCAATTTACCCCAGGTACACCATGGCAGAAGGAGATTGACAACATGTGATCAGTGGTAGAAAACGATTTGAAAACAGATAGACTTTGCATTACAATACTTCTGTTGCAGTGCACGATGTTTGGTCCACTTACAGCAGCACTCACACACACGGGAGTGGACTGGTGTGGTTTGAAGCAGGTATCATCAGTCTGCTGATTTGGGTCTGTCATGTTTTGAGGAAGCTTTACCAAAGCTGAATCCGGGAAGTAAAACCTGATCCACGTGCTCCTTCTTGCTATGAAATGGGATTTCCCCACTTCCTGCCCTTTCTCAGGCTTGGCACTGGACCCTATCCAAGGGGGCACTGTCATGGCAGCACGCAGCTTTCAACAGAAGCAGAAAAATCCTGAGCTTCATTTAACTTTTGCTTCTTCTATAATGATTTCAGAGCCACTTCCTCATTGTACCTCAGGAGAAAGCAAAAAAAGCACTGGTAAGACTTCTGGTAAAGCTACAGAATATGTTTAACATCTGACTGTAAGGATATGGAGGAGTGAGTGAGGAGGGCCCAGGAACAAGGGTCACTATTTGATGTTTCACTTTCATGTTTTCTTAGTATCTTCCAACTGTAGGAGAGATGAAGGACAGGCACAAAACTGCAGTGTCAAGCAGCGAGCAATGCAATTGCACAACACTGCATAAAAAGTTCTCAGATATTCTTGAAAAAATCTGCAAGGCACCAGAACAAAACATATCCAAAAAAAAAAAAAAAAAAAAAAAAAAGGAGAGGAGGGCAGAAAAAAATGAGGCCATGTAACAAAAAAGAAAGATGGAATTAGTACTAATGTGACTAATGCTGCCCTTGACAGCATTTTCTGCCGCAAATGGAGCTTGCAATATACATTTTCCAACCAAGAGCTTTGTTATGGTTCCCCTCAGATCAGATATTGGTGCTGAGAACTGACAGTGTGACAACTGCTCACTGCCAACCTGGGCACTTGCATCCTTCCACGCTAAAACAGGGGCCATTCTTACCGTAGCAGCTTTCCTGCCTTCCACTGTTTCTCAATCTGCACTACGAAGGAGATTTTAAATTGATAGCTACAAGAAAATACAGCATAAACTATTGTTTTCAAACGCTCTTTGTTTCATGAATCCATTTGGAGCATAGAGTGGAAGATCTGTAATCGTGTGTGAGGTACATTAATTTTTGCACAGTTGCTAATGAGAAGCTTATGGTTGGCTTATTTCATAGCGTTAATTATAACATAAGACACTAAAAGTAATTTAAGTTGCCCCTCCAGCTACAAAGGAGTCCTGTTCTTTTCTGGTCTGTGGAGATTTGGCATAGGGAGGCATCTAATTTCGGGGGCCGTAAATCCTTCAGTCCAGCATTTTTTTCATAACCATAAAATATGACCTCTATTATCATTAGAAAACTGTCTTGCCTTTAGTATGAAAAATGCAATCCTATTGCATCCTATGGGCAATTTATCCCTTAAGCATCACGGTTCATGTTGTCTAGGACTGGACACTTAACCAGTTTGTGAAGGATGTGGCTGCTGTCCTTGAACTGTGGTGACAAGCTAATTCTGAGGCTGTGGCAGGCAGGATGGGTGCCACAGGGATAACTTAGCATGAAAAGCCACCCTGGCAAAATAAGACACACTTATACCACAACCCTTCTTCCGACACTGCTGTTCTTGGGGCTTGAAACAGGTCCAGTTTCCTGCCCAAGAGTTCTTCTCTCAGTACCACAGGAAGCAGCACTCCCAGTGCCTCATGGTCTCTACACTGCGACACTGTTTAGACTGGTAGAGATAGAAAGCATGGCATTTCTTGGACAAGGCAGATCTTCAGAAGAAACTTGAGCAGAAAAATACTGGCTTTCTAAGTGAGCGGAAGAGACCGTCTAGTCCAACCATGAGCCCATCTCTCCATGCCCACTAACCATGTCCCCCAGTGCCACATCTTCACATGACCATTCACTGCCTCCTGTAATGCAAGAGCATGGGGAACCTGTGCTGAATCTTGCAGGTAGCATGATGAATATGAACAGGTGATTCAAATAGGAATTAGACAAGTCCGTTTAAGTTAAATCCATCAAAGGCAAGAAAATACAGAGAAACTCCTGAGACTCAGGCAGTCCTTGATTTGTCAGGCAAGCACACCTTGATGCTTTGCTCTGTTCTTACACTCTTCCTTGTGCAGTGCAGTTGCCACTGTCAGATCCTTGGCAACACAGATCTTTGGCTGAGCCAACATGACTGCATTTCTGTTTTGAAGAATTTTTACTATTTGTATCCATAACCTAACTGCACTGGGAGTTATGAGAATCTACCACAGCGTACATCCAAACCAGGCAGTTTGCTGTCCTTGCTGACTGCCAGAACCTCGGGCAATCAGTGAGAATATACCTCTACCAACTCAGCTGCCACATATGTCCCTTTGAGAGAGAACGGGGACAAAAGCAACTGTCTGAAAATAATAACACTTTATTCGTTTTGTTACATTATCATAAATGCTCTCTATTCTCAGAAAACAAAGCCCTAGTTTGGAAAATAATGCACATACAAATCTCTTACAGGTATTAAGTATACAGAAATATACAAAGATTTCTCTACTGTTGTTGTATATCATCAGAATGTCCCACATCCCACATTTTTACTCAGGTTCACCGTACCAGTAAGCGTAAACTACAAAGGTAACAAGCAACCTGAAAAAGACATGGTTGATATAATTACATATATGTATATATAAATATCTACAACAGTGCAAATATATCACAGCGTGCAGGCAGCAATAGTCTCTAGAGAAGCGTAATAAAACTGATTCATAGTAATGCAAATGCATTACAGAAACAAGAGACAACAATGACATTCGATATATAGAATATGCACACTTCAGCACGCTGATTTAAAACGATGCTTGCATTGACTCTTGCTTTAAAAACAAAAGAACAAATGTTAAATAATTCAACTACAGATTCAAGGGCAGTATCTCACAATAAGGTCAACTGACTCAGATAAAGTATTTAACAAATCTGCACCAATACAGGTAAGGGTTTGGCTACACTGCAGGACTTGTTTTCTTGTGATCTTTTTCCTTAAATTTCATTTACTTTCACTGTAACTGAGGAGCATTTGTTCCATATTCTTTTTCAGAATTGCTCAACAACTTTGAGAAGCAGTAAACCTGCTTCTTAAAGTGAAATAAAGGAGCCTGTATAATGACACTAAACGGGTTACTAAAATAATTTAAACTAGGGTCCAAAAAAAAGACATCACAGATGTCAACATCAGTGTTAAAGATTCTCATGTCACCTCATGATCTTCTTAAAAAGACCCATTTTAGATTTTCCTTTTCTTCTTGAAAGAGAGAAGCACACCCTTAGATCCAGACTGTTTGGTATTCCATAGCTCAAAGAAGTCTATAATGTCTGTGCTCCTTCTCAAACTACCTCGCACTATTCCCAAGAAGCTCACTGTAACCACCCACGTGGGTAACAACCATTATCTAGCAAGGAGGACACACGCAGTTGGTTCATGCGGCCTGAGCTGTACAGAAGCCTCCAGAAGGAAAAAGGATGAACAAAATTTTGGTGAACGTTGAAGGCATAAACAGTGCAGGCTGGCAAGCTGAGTTATGAGAATTCGTTTTGCAAAAGGATCCATATTTTGCCTGGTCATCCTTTGTTTTACATTTCTTGTAATGAGTCTCAACAGAATTCTAAATCTCTGTGAGGAAACTTCTACAGCTGACAAATACATAAAAGTTGTGGTTTATTGTAAGATTTCAAAGTAATAAAGACCTTAAAGGAAGCTTATAAGCAGGAGAGACTTTTTTTACATGGGTAGTAGGCCAAGGGGGAGTGGTTTTACTAAGAGAGGGGAGATTTAGATTAGATATTGGGGAAATTTTTCACTGAGAGGGCAGTGAGGCGCTGGCACAGCTGCCCAGAGAAGCTGTGGTGCCCCATCCCTGGAGGCGCTCAAGGCCAGGTTGGATGGGGCCCTGGGCAGCCTGAGCTGGTGGGAGGCAGCCCTGCCCACAGCACGGGTTGGGGTGGGTGGGCTCTGAGGTCCCTTCCAGCCCAAACCATTCTGTGATTCTAAGAACAGGACAGTAGGAACGGATCCCCGAAATTGCTACTGCCCCTGTCCAATAGCAAAGCCCATGATTAACGTCAGTGACACCCAGCACTTATCCACTCACTAGTGCTGCGTGGCACAATCAGTAGGACCTGTGTCACGAGCTCAGCAATGATCAGCCTGTCATAGACTGTTACAAAGGATGTGACACAGTGTCATTTTCTGCCTACTCCTCGTTCCCAACAGTTTTTCAAAATGCCTTTGTGATCGTTCTATCTTATTAATGGATTTCCATACAGAACTAAAAGAAAGTAATTCCTGAGCAATCACACCCTTTCAGGGTGTTCTGGTAGGAACACAGATACACACAATAAGATCATTTGGTCTCAAAGGAAAAAGAACAACCTTTGGGACAGTATCTCTGCATCCACCACTGAGATGTCCTCTACAGAAATCCACATCTATTATCCACCATGTCATCCTGCTTTGGGGGAGTCTGAAGTCAGCTAATGCTAAAACCAACCCTGAAGTTTTTTAACATTCTTGCTTCTGGCAGGGATTTTGCTGTCCTGCGTGAATATTAAAGGTAAGAACAATTCTAACAGAGCTCAAAGTGAAATTCACTGTAGCTGGTAAGACATTCTGTAGTGCTTGGGGGGTTCTTGCCATTAGGGAGAACAAGCACAAATGGCCCTCTTCTCCACTGAGCCACCAGCTCAGTGAGTAAAGGCGATGTGGAAGAAGGGGCAGAGGCTGCAGAAAGAAGTACTAATGACATTTGCACCCTTCTCACATGCATTCTTTGAGGATCTCTGGAAACATCGCCTCCGCACCTTAGGTCCCTCCCTCTGCCCTTTTTGTATAGGTCCTGAATTTAAGTGTCACAGGGTAGGAGACAAAAGAAGAAAATTGTATTTCAATAAAAGCTATGCTGAAGAATAATGAAGAACCCTTTTTTCTTAGTTCAGAAAGAACAAATAAACACTGGCATTTTTAGTATGCAGATCACTCCCAGATTGGCATTTCTGGTGCAGAAGGAAAAGAATAGAAACATTGTTTTTCCTTATCAAAATTATCCAGATAATAAAAGCTATTACGTATACCCAAACTAGAAGTAAATAAACAGGAAAACATACACTCCTCTCTATGCTCTATTTTCACTCTCCTTTGCCCCAAATATCTTCTGGTTCAAAAAGATTAATTCAAGATCACTGTAATCACCAGCAACTAACCTAAAGCAAATGGACTTTTTGCTATAGTCTCTGAGTCTGTTCACACAGTCAACATCGCAGTTTTCCTGTGCAGTACAGCCCCCAACCAGCAAAGCATTTAAAGCCTGGACTTTATTTTAGAGACATCAGTTGTTCCTTTGATTCATGAAACAATACAGATGTGAGGAGTTATTAACATACATAATTACTTTTTTGGAAAAAGCTTTGGAGTACCCCATTAGAGTAGAATGCATCTATCTAATGCTGAGTACACCGCACAGATAGGACGTCCTTCTGTGAGAATCACTGCAGTGGTGCTACAGGTCAGGGTGCATTATCACACTTTGTTTTAAACATAAATGCTTAGCATAACATTAATTTCCTTTGTCTACACAGACGTTGGCACAAAAGAGTAGACTGAGATGGCTGCCATCTGATACATCCAGTTCTCAGACTCAAGTGCTCATTATCTCACACTTACATAATCATCTCGCTCTTTAATGTGCATATCTATTCCTCTCCTTCAACGAGAAAAGAGATATTTGGGGTTCCAAGTGTTAAGAATCGCGCAGGAATTCAGCACCAGTTATTTTTTCCATTGCTCCCTTTGATCCAAAAAGATTTCTTACGTGAGTAGAAACTGTTCTCCAAATCTTTTATTTCATCATGAATAAAAAAAAAGATTCCTAAAAACTTTCAGATTATATGCACATCTCAGCAAAAAAAAAAAAAAAAAAAAAAAAAAAAAAAAAAAA